>LR749711.1:0-37500 GCA_902729485.2 Mus minutoides
GTGTGTGTGTGTGTGTGTGTGTGTGTGTGTGTGTGTGTGTGTGTGTGTGTAGCTGTAGTACAGAGGCAGTGTGGGGCACAGACACTGCACTCCCTGTTCAGGGCCTGAACGTCATCCATGTCTTGTTCAAGGCTCTTAAACCTAGATGAATCTTCTCACCCCGGATTCATCGAGTGAGAGCACAGTCCAGTCTGCAACTGGCCTCAGAATAGGCCTGAATTTGTCACTGATCATGTTTCATTAAGGCCCTGGTGTTTTCTGTATTCCCTACATTATTCTGCATTTACTTTAATACTCTTCTTTCCCTAAAGATGTGTGTATTGATTTTTTTTCTGTTCCTCCAATCTCAAAGATCTTCCTTGACTTAATCTCTATCAAATCTATTGAACAGGACTCACCTGAGCTTTTATTTCTTTATCAAAACAAACGCTCCTTCAACCCCTATGCCCTGGTCTTTATTAGTGTATATTCTTGTCTCCTTCATCTGCAGGCTAATTGGTTACTTTTTACAGTATTCTCATACACTGTCCCCTAAGCTTCTCTTTGTCCACGTTACAGATTTTATGACAACACAACTTTGTTTCGTGGCCTTAACAATGAGCACAGTCTCATCCTTACAGGAGAACATGAATATATTTAAGAATGAGTGGTTGACCTAGACATATATTCTTCAATTCTCTTCCAACCACCCCACATTTTACCCAGAGTTTGGAAAGTTATCTTACACATTCTATTTCATTCAAATTTATTTTACACAATTCATGCTATGCCCTAAAGTAATCCCCTAGAAGAACAGACTATTCTTTGTCAATCAATCATCCATTCTGGTTATTTCCCACCAGGGTGACTTCATGATGTCACTTTCATCTGATTCTCTGAAGTCTCTGAGGTGTGTCATCATTGTTGATGTTAGTGTTAGGAATGGGGCTGTCTTAACTCTTAAACGTTTTAAGGATTTGCAAGTCAAGTCTTATAAAGTACAGTTAAATGTGCACTGCTTCAAAATAAATTTGAGTCTGTTGGCTAATAGTATCTTGTGTTATAGTCTTTTCCTATTTTGCATATATTTTCCTAACATATTATGCATTTATTCAGATATACTCACTTTCCCTATGAATGTAATTATTTTATTTCTGAGTTGCTATAGACAAGAGGCTATGTCTGTCAGCTAGTAAGTTAAAATATTTAGCAGACTGACAGACACAATAAAAACTCAGCAAGCTAAACAACAAAAGCACTAAAATTATCCTGGAAATAATTATGGACTTCTACAAGTTGAAAACAATGTCTGGGGCAATGCTCAGTGAGTAAAAACTGAACAGCATAGACGTTACCTCTGTGACTCTAGCACTGCAGGGCAGGGAGTGAGTGACCAGATAGGTGGTCTAGCCCAGGCACAGTGAGTGAATGTGAGCAGACACGGTGGGCTAGCCCAGCTACAGGGAGTGAACTTGAGTGGACACGGTGGGCTAGCCTAGCCACAGGGAGTGAACTCGAGCGGACACGGTGGGCTAGCCCAGCCTAAATGGTAAGTTCCAGGTTGAGTAAGAGACTCTGTCTCAAAAAATAAAGAAGAGTGTGATAGAGAATGATACCAGAGTTAATCTCTCTTCTGCCGCTACACGTGGGTGAGCAGACTTGCACACTTACACAAACACACACAGTCCCCTCTATGCATACACAAGTTGCAAATAAATAGAAAGAAAAGGGCCCTTCAGCCCACCTCCTCCAGAGGTAACAATGCTGCTGATCAAAATAAGGAAACACCCAATCATTCTGACTTCACCAGTTGCACACACTCGTGGGAATATACATGCCGGGGTTCAGGGGTGCACTTGTGCAAATGTACATGTTGGAGTGTGGGTGTGCTGAGATATCTAGATCTTACAACTGAGTATGGTTCAAGGAAACTACCAGGACAATAAAAAGAAAACTGCATCCATGTAACAAGGCTTCCTCAGGCTGCCCCTTCCCAGATAGGTACACCCTCTTCTCTGTTCCCCAACCCCCAATCCCTGGTAAACAGGAATCAATCCCACAGCTCCATGACTTTGCTCTTTCAAGAATATTACATAAATATGACCATACAGAATGCCAGGTTTTAAGGTTGTTTCTTCGCTCAGCATACTCCTATTGAGGTGAAGTCACTGTGCCCTCACTGCCTCATGGATGTGCCTCCGGTCCTAACCACTCCCATCCCGGCGGACATTGTGATTGACATCCATGTCTGGTTAGCACACATCCCCCAGGGGCAGGATTTAATTTATTTGGGTAACTCTCGAGCCTCTAATATGTTAGTTGGTGTTCAGGATAAACGAATCAGAATTGGGTGAGAAGGGTCAGGAGACGGTGACAGCACAGTGTGTAAAACAATGTCTCTTGCTATGCTCGGGGAGGGATCCATCTGCCCTGGTTTTCCTCAGAACGTGCCCATTTGTGTTGGTTATCACAGCATAATGATCTTTGCCCCAGTTGGTATGACAAATTATGTAATCATCGTGGTTCTGCTTCCTGCACGACCCTGAGAACATCAATCCTGTGTCTTCTCAGGTACCATGAGGCTGGATTTCAGTGGGCTGCTGTTTTGAGGCTGTTCTCTACACCGTGGAGTGCCCTCTTAGAGTCTGAGGATTGACTCATCTTCCTCTAATGAAGGATGTCTTACTCAAGTCTCTTCTTGCCCTGTCTCCTTCTTCTCTCGTATAAAATGATTCTCCCTGTCAGTTTGATGGTTGAGGGTGGAACTGAGCTCATGCCAAAGAGCCAAGCCTATGACTGCTTTGCAAACTGTAATAAGCCTAACAGGTCTTGAGTATTCTAGCTTTGGCCATCCCCCAAAATACAGGCCTAGAGTGAGCTTAGCTGGGACCAGCTGTCCAACTTTAGGACAATCACTCTGCCCAGGACACAAGGTCAATTAAGAGTGTCACCCATTCTTTTGTGGGAAGACGTTCCTTCAGAGGGTAGAACACTTCAAGTCAGGGGATACAGGCTAGGAACTGAAGGGACAGTCACACACACAGCCACCTCAGCCTTTCTTCCATCAAGAGGGAAGTACACACTATATGGCATTCAGCTAGCACAGAACACAGCCAGAATTCAAGTGAAAAAAATCTTCACTTTTTTTTCCCTCAGTAGACAGTCTATGCTCTTTAGTTTCCTGTGATGGGATTTGGTATAGAAAAATGGGAAATAAAACCGTGTCAATATAACAGCTTTTCTAGTGATCTGGATTTTGACTACTCACATTCACCGACAGCACCCACGTAAGCGGTGAACACCTTACTCTCCAAATCCATGATCCGCATCTCATGCATATGATCAATATCTATGATAATATATGCCCTTATTTAATATAAATACATATGTGAATCTTATATAATTGACTCCTGGTCTTATGACTTAATGTAACAAATTTCAGAAGGCTAAAAGATAAAGGCCTTTAAAAATATATAATACATTTTAGTGAGAAGAGCATGCATGTTAGGACAGTTTAATGATTTTAAATATATATACGTGTATATATATATACATATAGGGAACATATTTAGAAAACATATCTCCAGAGGGTAGTGATTTTAAAATGTACTATTTAGGAAGAAGCTTTCTTCTTTTTCTGTCTGTTTCTGTGATGTTTTTGTTATAGTGTCTTCTTTTGAGTTCTTAATATATTAATATAAAATTGTTGTAACTATTGATACACATTGATTTAGGAGTCCTTGAATATTGCAAGCCAAGAATTCCCCACTTCGGATCTGTGAAAGGCCATCAAGAAGGCTGATTGGAGATGTCAGCATAGCAACAAGAATTTCAATAGAAAGAGTCTTCCTGTGTGCTCCATTAACCTTCAAATAGGAAAGAGGTTCTATAGGTCAAGGAGTTGAAGCAATCCAGTAACAGTACAAGGGTGAACATAGCTTTAAAGACCCTATAGGATTTTTGAGTGCAAAATGCACAAAATAAAAATTCAAGAATTCAGCCCCAGATAACCTGAATGGTAGCTGAGCTTTAGCAGATTTTGATAATTAAAAGCAACAAGGATAACAACGACTTCACAAGTGCTTAAGCTCAGTTTTTCAAAGTCCAAAGTGTTTCATTCTAAACTCTTGCAGTTGCTGTAGTGAGAAGATTTTGCATACCAGCATTTCCATATTGCAAATCCCTGGAGTCTAACCACTTTGAGGAAGCCTGTAGCCATTTGCGAGAGACTAATTAAAAAGTATAATTTGGTTAAGGAAGTCTGCGGAGGGAAATTCCCCAGCACAATGCACAGTAAGTTTGGTCGCATCGTGGCACTACATGTAAGTGCAAATAATGGTCTGTGTCGGTGCATTTTAATACAAAATGCCTGGTTTTCTTTTATATCTTTAAGGGGAGACCCACATGACTCAATATTTAAAGACACCTCACAAAGAGTATAGTCTTAATTTCTGTTTCTATCTGTGGTTTTGTTTTGGTTTTGTCTTTTTAAGAATCTCATGATGTATTCTGAAAATTGTGATCCTTCTGCCTTGCTTCCAGGACCGCCCCACCCCCACCCCCCACCCCGGCCCCGCTCCAACCCAGTGCTGGATTACAGGGACATGGCACCACACCCAATCTTCCTTGATCATAAACTTAAGAGTTAGGAATTTGAAGTCATTTGTGATGATGTGTTTCCCCAAAGAGGCAGGGGGAATCTGGAGTTTAAGGTCATCTTCAGCTACAGATCAAATTTGGCTAAAAGGCTCCGTCTTAAATAAATATTCAGAATTTTGAGTACAGCAAAATAATAAGCGTTGTCTAGAAACAATTGTAAATGTCATATTTATCCCTGGTTTGGGGCAAGAAGATACCTTTCACTAATTGTTTTTACTGTGTCAGAATACTTGATAGAGAGCAACTCACAGGGAAGGGTTCTTTTTCTGTTTCTTTGTTTCTTTTCCTTCCCTCCCTCCTTCCTTCCTCCCTTCCTTCCCTCCTTCCTTCCTTTTTAAGGAATCCTTTTTGCATGTATTAATAGTTTGCCTGCATGTATGTGTACTGAATGCATGCATTTCCCATAGAGGCCAGAAGAGGGCACTGGATCCCCAGAAACAGAGTAGCAGACAGTAATGACCCACCATATGGGTGCTGGAAACCAGACCTCAGTCCCCAGCAAGAATAGCAAGTGCACTTACGACTGAGCCAACCAAAAGGGAAAGTTTCTTTTGGTTCTCAGTTTGAGGTTATGGCCTATAGTTGTGGGGAAGTCACCATGGCAAAAATGTGAGATAGTCAGTCACACTGAGTCAAAGTCAGAAATAAAAGGTACCCAGCTCACTTTCTCTTTTATGCCGTTTTATTCTTCAGCCCATGGGATGGAGCTACAGACACTAAGGCCAGCTTTTTCCTCCTCAGTTAAACCACCAGGGAACACGGTTATATGATGTGCAAACGTGTGTCTCATCTCCAGCCTACCATCACATTCTTGCTTTTTATTCATAAACTTCAGTTCTCAATATATTGTCAAATTAAGTAGATATCCCTGAGCATGATACTAAAATATCTTTTTTATGAACCAACAAATTGACTTAAGTTGAAAACTCCTGGCTAGTCTTAGAAAAAGATAGCATGCCTCAAGGAGCCTCATCCCAATGATGCTGCTTCAGGAACATACAAGGCTTATATAAATACATTTTTAGAAGCGTCTAGAAGACTGTGGGTAAATATTACTAACTTTAATTAAAACAATTTATTAAAAACTTTTTAATTTATTACTTTTATTTTAAATTAATTAATATATAAATTAAATTAAACTTCATTTAAAACAATAATTTCTAATGTTACATTTTAACTCTGTAGATGCAATTTACATTTTTTACATTCATTTATTTTTGTGTGCATGGGAGAGTGCATGTGTACCATGAGACATGTATGTTCCTTGGAGGGCAACTTCCCAGAGTCCTTCCCTTCTGCCATGTGGGTTCTAGAATTAAACTTGGGCCATTGTAGTAGACAACAAGTTCCTTTACCTGCTAAGCTCTGAGGCCGGGCCTTTAGATGGAATTTCTTCTAATAACTTCATGGAGGGATGGGAAGCATTGCTTTCAGCCATGAATGTGAACGCATAAGTAATTTAATTACAGTTTCTCCCTAATTCTGGTTATGCTTGTCCAACAAACAAATATGAAGTTACAGTTATAGAAAACCATTAGAGCTAACCAGAGTTTAGCACAATAACAATGCAATAATAGACTATTCATATAAACCAGTCTGCTACAGGATTATTTAAAGTGAGCATGCACAAATGAGTATATTCTTTAAACATGATTTTGTATTTCAGCTGCTTGAAATTTTAATCATTGTTTGTTAAGCTATATGCTAAAATTTTAATGATGACAGCATTAATTCAATTAGTGTCTTGTGCCGGCTGTTGATGTTGAAAAAGAAAATGTCTATGCTTCAGGATGTAGCTCATGTTTAACCTTCAACTACTAGATGCTTAAGTGCCTTTACTATCTTACATGTGCTCTATGTGAACATATATCTAACTACATTGTGTGACATTTTTCTGTCTCTGTGTCTATGTCCCCATTATGTCATTGCAAAGACACAAGTGACTGTTAGCCTCTCTTTGCCTGCAGCGTCTGTCAACTCTTGGCACCTAATAGATGATCAATAAGTGATTGACTGAATGTAACTGGACAATAAATCGCTGTCCTAGAATCCAAATGACAGATTTCATACTGAAGAGAGGAGGTAATTTCCCAGCGCTCCCACTTTGGTTCTGGGGAAAGACTGAACAACAACAACAACAACAACAACAACAACAACAGCGCATAGGCAGCTCTCTCAGGAAAACTAAACAGCAAAAAAATGAACCAAGTCGTCAGGGACCTTGTTAGTGAAAGATCAGAAACAGGGGCATGTGGGTTTACCATATTCTCATCCATAAGAAATTCAACCGATCTGGATTTCAGGGGTGAAAATAGAACAAAATGAACATCTCGGTTGTTTTAGGAGAAGTGAATGAAATAGCACACACACTGAGAAGGAACTATTTATCATTTGAAATATATATATATATATATATATATATATATATATATATATATATATTCTTTCTTTTTAGATTTATTAGTAAAGGTTCACAAATTACTAGTGCAAAGATAGGTTCCTTTGATGTATCATTTACTTTAAGATAGGAACAGTTTTCTCAGGAAAGTGAATGGTACTTCTCTCTCCTTTGGGAAAAGCTTTATAAGAATAGCACATGGTCTGTGAAATGACTGGGTGAGCAAAGGCACCTGCCACCAAGCCTACTGTCTGAATCCAATCCCTGGAACCCACATAGTGAAGGAACAAACTTTCTCAAGCAAGTTGTCTTCGGACTCCA
This sequence comes from Mus minutoides, assembly GCA_902729485.2. Classification (NCBI taxonomy): domain Eukaryota; kingdom Metazoa; phylum Chordata; class Mammalia; order Rodentia; family Muridae; genus Mus; species Mus minutoides. The sequence goes on from LR749711.1 coordinate 7,358, forward strand.
GAAGTGCACATAAAATAGATAAGTACAACTTTTAGGTAACACGTATCTTTGCACAAAGAGACGGTGGTGGTGGTGGTCTATCTGTTTTTGATTCTCTCTTTGTGAAATATTTTCCACGCAAGTGTCATGTTTCCTATTGTCTCAACTGCTGACAGAAAAGAAAGAAAAACCCTCATCAAGAATGGCGTTCAACCTTGCTTCAAGATCTTCTGTTTTTTTCTGTTCTATATCACAGAAGACACAGGAGCTGAGTTGTTTGTTAGCCTCTAGAAAACCCCAGGAAAGAAAAGATCCTTCACTGTAGAATTAGATGCTGAAATAGTTGAGAAATGTGGGCACAACATTGTTCCTCTAGGGTTGAGGACTCCGTTTGCAGAGCGGGGGGGTGGGGGGGTGGGGGTGGGTTTTTGTGTTTGTTTGTTTGGTTTGGTTTGGTTTTGGTTTTTTGGCGGCGCTCTAGAGCACATATAGAAAACAAAACAAAACAAAAACAGCAGTGGCTATAGATTACACGAAAGGTTTTTATAATGTTTTTTTTTTTTGTTGTTGTTACTGTAATTATAGTTTGTGTTTTCACATACTTTCCTCAATGGCTCACAGAAACCATATGGAACCTTCTGGAATCTATAGCACCAGAGAACAGAGGAGTCTTTGTTGTGTTAGCTGCGTCTCTGAACCTGTTCACATTCTTAGCTCCTCTACTTAGACCAGACTGCACTAAAGAAGCAGTTTAAGGGAGGAGGTGTGTATTTTGGATGACAGTTTAAGAAGGGCTTCAGTCCGGTCATGGCAGAGAAGGCAGAATCATAAGGCAGCCATTCACACTACATCCAGGAAGCGGCAGAGAAGCAGCCGGAAGTGGGGCCAGCCTATAAAATTCCGGAAATCCACTTCCTCACTGGAGGTTCCTCAGCCTTTCAGAACAGTGCTACCAACTGGGAGCCAAGTGTTCAAAATCAATCCAATAGGGGATATTTTACATTTAAACCACAGAGCATCTTATTCTCCAGGTTTTGGCTTATCGCGTAAATTGACACTAGAGAGCTATGAAACTCTCATTTGCTTTTTTAAGCATAAAGAGCTGAGTCCAATGGCTACCATAGAAGAGTTATGTAAATGACTGGGTCATGACCCAGGATTAGAGCCCTCCATAGGAATTACCAAGAGAGTAGGTTAAAAAGGACCCGCTAGAGGCAGCGCTCTCAACAAACATTAGAAGGTCTCTACCATCCAGTGGGGATGGTAGAGATTACGGGGAGTGGTGATAAGGCACGCACGCACGCACGCACGCACGCACGCACGCACGCACGCACGCACGCACGCACGCGCTTTTATAGGAACCATTTGCCCTTAAGCATGTCAATTGATTTGCCTTTTTGAGAAAGGATTCCATCTCACTGTGAGCATAGGTAGCCATGAGCTTGAACTCTTCCTGCTTCAGCCTTCTGAGTGCTAGGATGTCAGACATGCAGCACCATCCCTTTTCAGTGGCTACAGGGGTTGCTTTGTTTTGTCCTTTTTTTTTTTTTTTAACCCCTAGCTATCTTGCTCTACAACCAACTGTGACCTTCCAAGTGTTGGGATTATGAACATGCCTGCTTGTGTCTGCTCTTTACGTTTTTTTTTTAATTAATTTTTAAAAGATGTATTTACTTTTATTTTATGTAAACAAGTGTCTTTTCCTGTCTCTGTGTGTACCATCGTTATGCAGTACCTGTGTGGCCAGAAGAGGGCGTAAGATCCTCTGAAACTGGATTTACAGATGTTTCTGAGCTATCTTGTGGGTTGGGAACTTAACCTGGGTCTTTTGCAAGAGAAGTAAGCACTGTTATCCACCCAATCACTTCTCCAGGCCTCAATTACTGCTCTTTAACCAGTAAAAATCAAGTAACCACTTAAGAAACATTGATGAATAAATAAATGTGTTATTGAGGATATCTACTTTTTGTTTTAAAAAATAACATGCTTGTGTTCCGATTTGTGATTTTAATAATATATTAGTATGTGATTGATAAAAGTTTACTATTTAGAGTGTGGTGACTACATTATAATTATGATGATTTAACTGTTATAATGATAGTTCTTCTAGTTTTCCTTATATAGACATGTTCACAAGTCAATTATTATAATATCTCAGAATGCTTAGAAGCTATTTATACAGTGGAGAAAGCTGTTATCCAGTTTATTAAGTTGTTGTCACACTTCTAATGCCAGATGCTAGCACTCAGGGAAAGACAACAGTTATGAAATAAAACTTTATTTCCAAAGTATTTATACCATACGAGGGTTCATTAGATGAGGACCATCAAACACTGTGTGGTGGAGCTCATCTTTGTGCTGGCCTATGCATATGAGAATGGCTCTTCGATAGACCCAGGCATCTGGACTCATTAAACTAGAGGGAGGAGAACAGACTTCAGTAGTCATTGCTGTTAAGGTCCCTATTTTGCCCCACTGCCACTGACCTCAGTAATGCTACCAACACAAAGATCCTTTTCAAACTCTCAAGACTCGAGTTGGTTAAGGGCGGGGCGGGGTGGGGCGGGGCGGGGCGGGGCGGGGCAGGGCAGGTGGCACAGTAGGTTAAAGTGCTTGCTGTGCAAACATGAAGACCCGAGTTCAGATCCCCACCACCTGTGTAAAAAGTCAGCAGTGAAGGCATATTTGTAACCCCACACGTGGTCCCCAAAGCTCTCTGACCAGTGGTCTATCTTGAACACTGAGTTCAAGTTCCTTAAGAGATTCTGTCTCAAAAACATGAAGAAGATGGGTGGAGGGTGACAGAGAAGGTGCCTGATATCAACCTCTTGTCCCTGCATCTGTCACATGTACACATATTGCACACAAACATAAAGAACACATAGAGACCCTGCAGTTAGTCTGCAGTTTAGGCAGAAGGATCGTGTGCATGTTCTATGTCATACAACAGTAGTCCCATACATCATAAAGATCTAAAGCAGAAATGTGCTCACAGTGGGAAGACTCAACACCCATCACTTGCAAACACAGAGGCAGTGAACCATCTACAGAACACTCAAGATAGAATTTCCATGGGAAAATGAGACACACAGAGTGTTCATGAGAGAAACAGAGAAACAGAGACAGACAGACAGAGAGATCTCAAAGTCATGAAGACCATGAACCAACCACAGCTATTTATCCTGAGTAAGAGTTAAATGGCCAATATCATAACACTCGAGATTTAAACACAGATGTTTAAAAGTAACGTATTAAAGCCCCTTTCAAAGTTAATGATCTCTGATGACATCTAATGCAAGAGCAGAAATATGAAAACATAGACAGGATAACAAAGGAATAAAGGACTCATGCCAAGTCTACTAATGAAGTGGGGAGCATCCATTGACCATTAATAGGCAACACTTCACAGAAGACAGACTTCAGATTCCGATGAGGTCATAGTCTGCAGCTTGCATCTTAGTGGACAAAGCACTGGTATTGACTGAGTGGATGATATAGGAAGCCATTTTCAGGAAAGACAGTAAAAACGTGATATGGTGTTGTTTGTAGCAGGAATTATGGGAAGACATACAAGAGGGAGATACTACTAGATAAGCCTTTCACTTGATCCATAGACAAAGACTTGAGACTAGAAGGCCCTTGATTGATCACAGAGCTTTGATATTTTTATATCTAGTTCTACGTACTTGCTTACCATAAACATCAATCTACAATTCTAAGCGTTCTGCGACCAGTACTGGGTGTAGGTCACATCACCTCGTGCAGACATCGCCTCATGAAGTGCAGTGACTGAATAAGACAACCTGAACTACCTTGCTAAATGGATCTATAACCAAAGCATGCACAAGCAATGATGTACAAAGCCTTGAACATTCTGCCCCTTCCAGGTTCTCTCAGTGAAATCGATTATAACCCGAATATCATACACATCCTCATCTCTCCATAGCGTATATACCACCTAAATTATAAAAAAAAAAATTGAAAATCAAGCTTCACAGTTGGAATATTTGACTTATATTCTTTAGAAATTCTTGCTCATATAGAGGATATAAATATGAACATTAATAAATGCTTGTCATAAATAAAGATATGGAGATTTTTATAAGAGATTAGAGAATGGTTTGTCTTATGCCCATGGACTGTTTTAGGTTGCGCCATTGAGATTTGGTAGACTACCTGACATTTAATAATGGATAGTTTTGAGGTTCATGCTACCATATGTGTGGTTTTATATATATTTTGTTGGTTGCTTGTTCAGTAGTTTGAATTAAAGGCCTCAAAATTATAAAGAAATTATACTATATGCCTAAAGTGCCATATAATATACTAACCACAAGATGTATGATATTATACTATATGCCTAATTTAGCACTTTGAACATCTCTTCTTAACTGTAAGGAAGTGTGATTCAATCAACGAGCATGTGTGAAAAATTCCTTCAAGATTGAGGCTTAGTGGCTTTTCAATTTGTAGATTTTCCTTTTTCTTGTATACTTTATACTAAAGTGAAGCAATGTTATCCTTCCATAAAGTAAATATTAGTAACTTCCCTTGTAACATTATTTTAATACTTTAAATGATTTATCAATGTATGGGCTATGGTGTATAGCTTATCATAATAGACATTTGCTAGCAAATGTTGAGAAATACACATATTATGTTAAAGAGAGTGAAAGTCTGTTGCAACCACTAAGATACCATCATGCAAAGATACCTCATGAATTTTGTTAGTCTATTATCATGTTTTGAGTTCAAACTTCTGACACATTTTTCTTTGCATTTTAAGTTTAACATTATATTTTTTCTCTTAAGCTAAATAGTCTAATTTCTAGAGTCACCATCTACCATGAAACAAAAACCTGAAGTTATTCCAAAGGCTAAATATATGTCAGATCTCACACACACACATGTGCACACACATTCACACTTCTCTGTTATTCTCAGTAAAACACTACCTCCATTTTTTTCATTCTAAGTTCTCAAAGAGTATTACCTAGACATCTCAGTTGTTGCAAAGTTTGTCAAACGGTTATAAAAATTAATTATAAAAAACTAACTATGCATATTTTATCTATGGTATGTACTACAGAGAAGCAGGTGAAACGTGCAACTGAATTGAATATTTATAAGATTTAAAATAAAATAATGACTGAAGACTTAAATATTGAGCACATATCCAATACAGCTTATAACTTCACTCGTGTTACTCGCTTGCTATTTACCCAGAGACTACATTTTTTTCTGTGTTCTGGGGAGACAAGAAGAAAATATAGAATAGTTTTGCACACATGCTATCGGGAATTCGTGAATCCTGCTCACTATAACCTTGTGGAGCATTCATAATTAATGGGCATATAAGCAAGAAGTGACTCCTTAATGCGGAAACATTTGCAGTCATTAACGGGCTGACCTCCCCTAGCTAGGTAGCCTAGTGGTGCTGAAAGGATAGCTCCCGATCACCTGTGGCCATCCTTCTGTTGCTGGGGCAAGAATGGAGAAATGACTAGGAACGGAAGGAAAGCAGACCTTTGGAACCGGGAGGGAGGGGTTACCAATTCCTAACTTCCCTTCATATGCCAAGAAAACAGCTTTAAAAAAAAAAAACTACATGCTTTAAGTGTAAAGATTTTGTTTTTCTTTTTTAAACAGTATTTTCTTTTTCACTTTTTTTTTCAAAGTACAATTTTGAGCCACACGTTGCAAAGAGAACAGGAAAAGGTGAGTTTTATAAATCATATATTCCACCATTAAAAATCAGTGGCAGCATCCTGTTACGAGAGGATGGAACTGTGTAGAGTTTTACCAGGCATCCCCAGATGGATGGAGGGTAAGACAGGGAGCGTCCTTCCCGGGAGTTGAGCCGATTTCTTATTCAATGGAACCCTCTCCCTCGCCCCGCCTGGCCGGTGCGTCTGGTCCAGAGCTCAGCGCCCTGCGAGTGATTCCCGCAGAAGGCAAACTGACTGAGACAAAGCAGCCTTACGGAGGCTTCACTGGGGGAGGGCGCGAAGGTGAAGTGGCATAGGGGTGCAGTGGGGACCACTAAAAAAAAGTGCCCCCATTTTGCCTGAGAAAGCCCTATCCCGCAAGCTCATCGCTGAGGTAGCAGAGTACAAAGGGCGACAACTGGAAGGCTCAAACTTCCAGATCTTTCCACCCGCAGCTACGCAACCCACCCGGCACAGCGCTGAGGACAAAGCGTGTGCGGCTGGCGCTCCCCGCCTGGCCACCGCACCCTGAGCGAGTAGCTCCCCACGGCGGGATGGATCCCCATCTCCGAGGACTGGGGGCCCCTACCTTGAGCAGCACAAAGAGCCCGAGTAGAGGTAGCAGGCGGCGGCCCCCGAGCGTTCCCCTAGGCAGGTGCCCCATCGTGGCGCGACCAGGGACCCGGGAGGTTCGGCAGCTCCAGCGGGTCTCCGTGGCGCTTTCAATGACCAGTCCCGGCTGGCAGCCTTAGACCTCGGGCGCCCGGGTGGCTCCGGGCGGCCGCATGTCGCCTGGCAGGTTCTCCTGAGCTTCCGGATGGCTCGCTCTCCTCTTCTGTGCCCGAGTCCTGCTCGAACGTGCCTGGAGCCGGCGTTGTTTAATGGCTAAGGATGGAGAGGGTGGGGATGGCAGTGGGCGAGGCTCTGCGCCACAGCTACAGCGGTTGCCACGGGAGGCAGGGGTCGGCGTGCGGAAGGAGCTGCCCGGGCTCCGCAGGCAGGCAACCCTCCGCGGCCCCCTAGCAACAGTGATGTTCTCTCTGAGAGCAAGGAACTCCTCAAGTGCAGATCTTGGGTCCTCCCACCAGGGCCTGCCCGCTTCCCATTGCTAGGCAGCCCCCCAGACCAGGCTCCGCCTCAGCCTTTCCAGAGTCTCCTAGGAAGAGTTTGCATGGTTTCCCCTCTCTCTTATCTCAGGCCCTTCTCAACCGCCCCCCCCCCGTCCCCCACCCCGTTCCTTTGCCCTTGTACTTAGAAGTGACACTTATGTTTTCGAAAAGAGGGGTGAATCTCAACTCCTATACCCCCAACCTCAGTTCAATTTCCCCGTAGCATCCCATACTCAGCTGGGGAAACTGAGTAATTCTGTGCGTTTCTCCCTCTTGTCCTGTTACTCACAGCTAGCTCACAATATTTTACACATATTTAGAATGAGTATGTAATAGATTCTCTCTGTGTGTGAACACACTAAGTACTCTGAATTATCCATGAATAACTAACTAAGCTAAGAATTTAGAGTCACAAGCAACGATGTCCATGAAGTGTGTCTCATGTCTACTTACCTATCTCTAGAGGTTTTGAAAGACAACTCTATTTAAATAATAAAAAAGTGGGATCCATTATATTAAATCATTTCTTTTTATCATGTAAATGTCCTGGGTGGGCCCTGAGGTACTGGAATTTTGTTTTTATCCTTCAAAGTGTGGCATCAGGTGACAGAAAAGGGCACCTTGGTGGTGCTCTTAGGAGCCTGTGTGTCACCAGCTCTCAGGGACACAGCTGAGGAATGGTGGCCTGCCATAGGGCCGGAGTCTTGTGTCCTCATCTCTTTCTACAGGAGGACTGGAAACTAAAGGTTTGGGTTAGGAATTTTTGCATGAATAGATCGAGGCACTATCGGTCCTTCACAAAACAGAGCAAGGCTCTGGGCTTGTGTGCGACTGTCTCCCTTGCTGGCACTGAAGCTACCTCAGTAACACAGCCCTGATGGGCTCCCGTTCAGCGCCGTTCAGCGCCCTCGCGCCTGACCTTTGTTGGTCTGATTCTCATGCCCTCCCTCCCCTGCCTCGCAAGGTTTTCCCTGCTTCCCACTTCTGGGCCAGACTCGAGGGCTTTCTAAGAAATGGTTTCTCAGACCTGCACTTTGGAGCCTTTGGTCTGATATGTTTTTCTTTTATTTTGAAGCTTTTGAAAGTGGTTTTCCATTTCCAGCTACATCAAAGAGGCTCCGCAGCGATCTAATTTCCAGACAGAGATGCTCAGGTTGGGGCCTAAGTGGTACTCACAAGATGCCAGAAGTTATTCTTTTAAATAGAGTTTTATTTTAGTATCAGTATGTGAATTAAACACATATGTAAGGTTAATTGTGCATATACATGTGTGTGTACGTGTGTTTGTGTGTGTGTGTGTGTGTGTGTGTGTGTAATAGGGATAGGAATGTTTGATCTATTTTAGGCATTAGGAAGCAATTTTGCTCAAATATTAATCTTATAAATGCAAAAGGTGCTTTCAAAATAATGTGTTACTTTAAATACCCCTACCTAGCTGTATGCTTCACCTTCTCTCTGCTCAGTTAAATCACACATTGCTTAGCCCTGCTGCTCTAGGGCAGCAGCAACACTAAGTGGTTAGTGCATCATTGTCCAGGAAAGCACTAGTAATTAGCATGATTAATATTCATGGTAATTAGCACCATGTGACTTCATGGCCTGAAGACTGGAAGTTTTATTTGGTAATCATAGAAGAGTTCCTTTCCAGAGATAAACATTTTACATAGTGATCACAGGGAAAAAATAGTCTTGCTTGTTCTTGTGTCTAAACCAATGACAGGATCGCAAATTCTTACCAAAGACTCCCACAAAGAATGCGTATGTGGCATTGTCAGTGGTGTGCGGCTTCAGACCACTAGCTGGTTTTCCATTGCAGTGTTTCTAATATGTTACATCTTACTAAACTAGCTTAGAGAGTCCCAAGAAGAATGGCCACAGGTAGCGTTAATGTGTGCAGTCATTTGGGTCACCAGTTGCCTGAAAGTATCCATTAGGTTTTCCTCAACCATGCTGCTTCCTAAAGAGGGCTCAGATCATTGTATTCTCTAGATGTTACTCTGTCTGGAGAAAGACAAACACAGAAGAAAATGAACCCCCTTGTGCACTGAATATAAAATGAAATGACTCTCAGAATGAAACAAAGCTGTTTACTTGAAAAAGGATAATAATTAGTAGTTAGTGATCTGAGAGACCAACAATGTTAAGTCTAAAAGATTATTTATTTGACTGGAAGAAATAGTCTTTTTCTAAATATGTAAGACTCTGGTTCTTGCCTCTGTGGGTCAGTCACATCTATCTTTCACATACAAACAGGGGTAATGGCAGCCAGGGAACGCAGCTAGAATCCCTACAAGAGCCCTAATGACGAGTCAATTGGGACTCCTGCACTGCGCTGGCCAATGAAGCTCACCTGTGTCCCCCAGAGACGGCTCTAATGCAGCTCCACGTGTGCAGTCCCAGCTTCCAGGACTGAAATAGCTTGCAAGACTGTCAGCAGTTTCAGTATTAGACAGTTGCTCATGGGGGGGGTGGGGGTTGGGGGACTCCTCATTGACAAATAATTTGCTTTGTGTACATTACAGGGAGGAGGAAAACTTAAGTCAGGAAGCATCAAACAGTACCCAACCTTGAAAACTCACCATAAGTGTTAAGATTGCCAACCATGTTCCAGGGATTACAATGTTTACCGAGTGTGAACTGAAGATTACATGGAAGGAGTTCTCAAGATAAGGACAGTCGGCAACGCTCTGGTTTTTGGTCTATTTGGACATTTGTTTAGCTCTCTTCCCCTGATGAGACCTGACTTCTCACCTAAGAACTGTGTTGACAACTCATAAGTTCCAAGTCTTTCAGAATGCACGTGATTGACAGCTCTCCGGTGAACAGCAGGATGGAGCTACCAGGCTCCGTTCACTTGCCCGGCTGGGAATGTAGGGGCACCCACTACAGGGGCACCCACTACAGGGGCACCCGCTACAGGGGCACCCGCTACAGGGGCACCCACTACAGGGGCACCCACTACAGGGGCAACCACTACTGAGGCTTGTGTTCGCTTTCACGTGGAGAGGCTCCCTTTTTCCTGTCAATAATTCCCAAGACATCTTCTTTTTTACTTTACTCCTTATGTATTTCTGAAAGAAAGAAAGAAAGAAAGAAAGAAAGAAAGAAAGAAAGAAAGAAAGAAAGAAAGAAAGAGTCAAAAGGAAAAATATACCATAAGATGCAGTCTTCATAATTCAGAAATATCTATTTTAAAAACAAGAAGACATGTATGTGTAGAAAACATGAGTAGATATTTATCACTGGACACCAATTGTAAACTGTCTTACATTAGGAAGGCAGACTGCTATTGTTCAGATGATGTCCTTGTTTCGGACCCATTTGCAGGATTAGTGGTTGTTTCTAGTATTTAGATTGCCCTCAGTCAGTGTTAAGTCATCTACCTTGTATTTTTACACGTGATTTTTTTTTCCTAAAAATTATGGTTAACAAGTAATTTTCCTGGTTGTTTTAGACATTGCTGTCAACTACTTAGCTCTTCCTCATCTCTAGCCTTTGCAGTAAATTTCACTTTAAAGTTCTAATGTCCTGTTAGAACGTTGTAAGGAGGGCTGACCTTAGCTTGGCAGGAAGAAAGGTTAGAACCTGACAGTGATTTGTAGCTGAAGCAAAACATAGCACAGGGTAGATAGAAATGGCTTCGTCTCCTCCCTACCTTCCTTCTTTACTTCCCTTCAAATTAAAAGTACACAACTTAACTCTTGCTGTCTCCTGTATGTCTAACATTCAAGAGCATCAAAATACACACCACCTTTAAAATAGTTGTAAATGAGCAATTACAGAGAATTTGATGATGAAGATTCCAGAAGCTGTATACAGATCATGAAACCATTAATCATTAAGTTTGGAGAATGCACTGTCCAAATAGTAAGGACTCTACCAACAGGCACAATTGCGTTTCATTGACATCTGTACACAGTCACAGTAAACCTATTTTCATGCTAAAATTATAATGCTGGTAATATCCCAAGGTCTATCTGTGAGAGAAGATGAGAAGTTGACTAGGGGTGGGGTGGGGCATACTACTGGTGGACTGAAGAAAGATGGAGAAGAAACCATTTGAGAAAGACATTGTACTAATTGAAGGGAAATTAGAACAATACAGTTTGTGGGAAAGCCACAAACTGTATTGTTCTGTTTATGTAAGTTCTTGGAAGCTGCAAATCCACACATCAAAAAGACGATCAGTGATTTCCAAGGCTTGGAAGTAGTGGATAAAGTCAGCCAGAAAGGAACCAGAGGAACTCTTGCATGGAGATGTCCTAAGTTTTTACTTGGGTGCCTGTCATATCTTGGCACTTACCAAAGCTCAACAAACTTTAGTTATATACATCTTGCTATAACTGCATTAACCAAGAGTTAGTAAACTACTTAGATCAGTGGCTCTCAACCTGTGGGTCGGGACCCCTTTGGGGTTCAAATAACTCTTTGATAGCAGTTTCACATCAGATATTCTGTATGTCAGATATTTACATTACAATTCATAGCAGTAGCCAAATTATACTTATGATATAGGAATGAATATGATTTTATGGTTGAGGTTCCCTGCAACCCGGGAATTGTATGAAAAGGCCACGACACTAGGAAGGTGGAGAACCACTGAAGTCGATGGATCCCAGCTTATCTTCAAACTCCTTAAATTGTGCATAGAATATAAAACTTTCATCTTGGTTTTGTTCCAGCCCCACTGGAACCTGGGGCTGGCCAATTAGGCTAAGTTGAGTAACCAGCAAATTCCAAAGATCTGCCTCTCTTCCTCTAAAGCAAATGGGCTCTATCATGCTTTTCTCCCCATCCCTTCCTCTCCCTCTCCCCCTTCTCCTCTTTCTCCCCTCCTCCTCCCCCTCTTCCTCCCTTTTTACATAGCTGCTGGGAGTTGAACTAAGGTCCTACTGCTTACATGGCAAACACTTCACCAACTGAGTTAGGTCCACAGCCCCCCTACAAAACTTATTTGCATGTCAGTTTATACCTCAATAGACTAATTTCAAAAGACTTAATACTTATTATGTATCAGCATTTTAAATATCATTTCAAAAATAATTAACAATCAGAATTCTAGATCAAATTCAGTTTGCTGATTACATCTCTGATTCCCTCAGAATCTCTTTAGCTGTAACCTCAGAATCCAGCTTATAGAATGAATTCTTCCTCTTCCCTTTTGTATTACAGATCAATTAATTACTAAGCCACTTAGTAAGCATATATTTTTCAACTCCTGCCATCATGAGCATAATAGGACTATAAAGATACAGTCATTGATTTCTGGGAGCTGAGAGTCTAGCAGGAAAGATGTTACAAGTTAGGTGCAAAGATGGAGACATTTTGGGGGGGGGCACAGAGGTAACTGACAGATCCCCAAGCCAGAAATCCAGGATTCTGTCTCAAATAGAAGAGTACAGTCAAGTGAGTTCAGACTGAGGTACAAAAAGCCCTTTGCTGGCACCAGTATGGTGCAGGCCCGCCATGCCATTGTCCCAGGGATTCCATGTAGAAGCAGGAGGACCAGGAGTTGCAGGACATCCTGGGCATCACAAGACCCTTCATCTTTCAGACTCATCTTTCAGTTATTATCCATAACTGCATCTTCTTCCATGAGCATGCAGCCTAGGATATTTTCATAAGTTTTCCACGGAAGTAAATGCTGGAATAAGTCTGAGCCTGTGGAATGGGGTAGACGTGCTGGGCATTGTTAGGTCTTGTAAAACCACACACAGTCTAGAGACATAAGAAACCAGAGCTACAAGAACCCCCAATCTGCCAGCAGAGGAGAAACCCCTAATCCCCCATCCTCCACCCCCTTGCTGCCCTCACCTCTGTATTCTCCACAAACTGGCCTTGAAAGTTGCAAAGAGTAGTTTTACTCTGGAGTTTACCAGGTGCCAGGCTGAGGGAGTGAGACTGACAGAAAGTTTTCAATACAGGAGTGGCATGGGCAAAATCCTTTGGAAAGCTGGAGTGTATCTGTGTTTTCATAAGGGGGCTGAGAAGAAGGAACGACCCCCCAAGTTATAGGGATTATACAATTCGATGTCTGTCTCTAAACTGTGGGTTGGGGAGGAGCCAGTAAAGGCAGAAGAAAACATCTGTGAAGACAAACCTTCAAACATCTGTGAAGACAAACCTTCAAACTTGCTTTGAGCCCGCTCTGCAGGTGGCTCCTCACCCAAGACAGTGCTATGACCACACTTGGCACCAATGGCAGCTCTCGGGGCTCAGGCACACCTGTGGCACCCACCTGCTCTCCTGACATTTTGAGACACACATGATTTCTATCTTCGGCTCACTTTCCATGGTTGCTTGCTTGCTTCTCTGGACAGGCTGGCCTACACTGACTTGCCAAATCTATGCATGCAGCTGACATCCCTAAATTCCATGCCCTCAGGCCAAATCCAATGACCCTTCCAATGGCCCAGAGTCCACTGGGAATATAGTGGTGAAGGCAGAGATCAGCTTTAGGAGCTGGGGGTGTGGCTAAGGTAGAGTACATAAGAATGCTTGTCTATGTCCTCCTAGTGTTATAGGTACTAGGTACTGATGTGGGATGGTGGCCAAGAGTTTGAAGCCAGCCTGTGGTACATAATGAGAGTGTCCCAACACACACACACACACACACACACACACACAAAGACAAAAACACAGACACACAGACACATGCACATGCATGTGTGAAGGCACACACACATACTTTCTCTGCTTGTCTTTTTGTCTCTCTCACATATACAAACATACATTCTCTCTCTCTCTCTCTCTCTCACACACACACACATACACACACACACACACACACACACACACACACACACAAACTCAGGCTTTGAAGGCATTCTTAAGCTACAGCAAATTTAAAAATAATACAGCAAATGATCCCTGCTCTGCTGACCGAGCAGAACACAGCTGTGTTTAGAGATGAGCTGTCCTCATGTCTATAATTTTAAGCTGCACCACAAGATAACAGATTGAGGGGTGGGGGTGACTATAAGACAACTTTAGCAAACCATTGTGGATTATAGCATTTAGTCTACAGATCCAGGTTCTTTGCGTAGTTCTCTTTTCTCTTCTTTCTTTCTTTCTTTCTTTCTTTCTTTCTTTCTTTCTTTCTTTCTTTCTTCCTTCCTTCCTTCCTTCCTTCCTTTCTCCCTCCCTCCCTTCTTTCTTTCTTTCTTTCTTTCTTTCTTTTTTCTTTCTTTCTTTCTTTCTTTCTTTCTTTCTTTCTTTCTTTCTTTCTTTCTTTCTTTTTTTATTAGATATTTTCTTTATTTACACTTCAAATGCTATTCTGAAAGTTCCCTATACCCTCCCCCTGCCCTGCTCCCCTTCCCACCCACTCCCACTTCTTGGCCCTGGCGTTCCCCTGTACTGGGGCATATAAAGTTTGCAAGACCAAGGGGCCTCTCTTCCCAATGATGGCTCACTAGGCCATCTTCTGCTACATATGCAGCTAGAGACAGGAGCTCTGGGGGTACTGATTAGTTCATATTGCTATTCCTCCTATAGGGATGCAGACCCCTTCAGCTCCTTGGGTACTTTCTCTAGCTCCCCCATTGGAGGCCCTGTGTTCCATCCAATAGGTGACTGAGCATCCACTTCTGTATTTGCCAGGCACTGGCATAGCCTCACCAGAAACAGCTATATCTTTTGTGTATTCTGTATTGGACATTGTTTAAGGAGAAAATGATCAACTGCATACCTTCAATTTCTTTACCAACTGCTTGAACAATTTGCTCTACCCAGAGTCTGGTGCATTTACGTGTGCATTTAGCTTATGTATCTGTTCTCTTTGTGCAGTTTTTCTGAAGCACAGGAGCTGAGTGGCACATGTGCAATGACATTCTTGACTCCTAAATATTTCATGAACCTCAATATCACTGTGGCGCCAAAGGTGGAAAAGGGACTCCATGGTGTCATCTAAAAGCTGCTGTTCAAACTGTCCCAACTAGCCACAAAACGGCTCTTACCTGCTTAATTCCCATCCCAGAATCTCATCACTTGCTTCAAGTGCCTGGTGGTTTTTTAGTCTTTAAACATAACCATCACATTCTCTTTTCATTTCTTTTCTAAATCTAATTTAAAATTATTTTGTGCATATATGAATTTTTCTTGCATATATTTTTGAGCATAACATTTGTGCCATGTTCCATGGAGTTCAGAGAGGGCATCAGATTCCCTGGTACTGGAATGAGAGGAGGAGGAGTAAGTGCTTGTAACCACCAAGCTATCACCAACCTCTTCAAAAATATTTTTAAAAATTTATCATCATCATCATCATCATCATCATCATCATCTTGCGTGCGTATGTGTATGTGAATCGGAGTAAGTTGTCTCCCTGCATGATTTGGGTTCCAGAGATTAAACTCTTTGGGCTTGATAATAATCACCCTTACTGGGTGAACCACCTCTTCTCCCTCTTTACTTTTTCTTTTAAATCTATAACATTGGCTTTTGTTTACAGCATTCTCATCAAATGCTACAGAGTATCCCACCCCCTACATCAGCTATTGTTTCCACTCTGGTCCTATCCCACATTTGCTGCAGCCCGGAAGGTGAGAACTGGACACTTTGTGTACTTGTGCTAAAACATTTTTGGCAACAATACCTTGTAACTGTGGGCACTTTTTTGTCCCTCCTGCTGTGGAATACATAATTCCAAGCTATGTGATGGATAGCAAGGCTTGACTTTATTATATGGATGAGGTAGTGATGGGAAACCTCCCCAAGGGAAAGGCATACTTTCTCCTTTATGCTAACAGGAAATGAGTTGCGGGCTCATGCTCTAGAGCTGTGTGCTCATCTCATTGGTTGTGTCTTTAGTTAATGACTTCAGCGTGCATGTTTAACCTTGCTTGTATCCATTTTTACACTGGGTTTTTCAAGGTGATAATTTTTTTTCAGTTCTTATTCTGGAGATGTTGTTTACGTTTTAGTCGGGGAGAGAGGGTCTATAGCCCATTCTCGATGCCTGAACATCCAGAGGCCATTATTCTCCACGTTTTTAGGTAGGAGTCTCTATATTAACTACTCGACTGCAACAATATGCTTCTCTGATGACGGTTGAGGGCAGAGAAATTCTGTGTACACAAATATAAATATTTAAAAGGGAGGCTGACAATGTTACCATTTAACAAAACAACACCAACAGATTCTCTTCTATAGCCTATAGCTTTTCCAGCCATGGCCTCTGGTTATGTGTATAGTACTAGGCATGGCTATTTTCCAATGGAGCAGCTTCAGATCCAATCAAGAAAGTGGCTGGGTGACCCCATGAACAGAATAGTCTTTGTACTACTGTTTCAGTGGGCACACACAGAGGGGCAGACAGATCATTCTAGCTCTGGGTAAGGCTGTCAGTGTCTTTTCTTCTCCAGAAACCAGCATGGCATTTTCTGTCCCCATGAAAGTTAGCCAGCAAGGAGAATTTTCTGCTCAGTTCAAGACAGATTTCTCGATGTTCTACGACCAAAGCGTGGAGCGTCTTCAGTAGTAGGGTCTTACCATCCAGTTTTGATGAGCAGATAAGCCCAATGGGAATTGACTGGAAATGTAAAAGCCAGCAGAGAGGGAGGAGTCCTGAGAGGCTGGCCTCTAGAAAGGACTTGGCTATGAAACTCATGCGTTCACAGCAGCCATAGCTGTGCGAATAGGTTAACATGGGATAGGGCAATATGGTAACATAGAATATGATACCCACATACAACCTCCAAAAGTCGAATAGAGTCTAAAATTCCAGCATGGAGCCTCTGGATGCACCACCTCTAGCTGAAGAGCTAATGGCAGTTGGTAGCTGCTAAGGAAGGGGGGTTGATTTTCTTTGTAGTGAGGGTAGCCACTGGGAGTTTGCCCATGATCCAATGGATCGCCTCCTACATGTAAGCATTGGGCACCTCTAACTGAGCTTAGTGTGCTACAACAAAGAAACAAAAATATGTGAAGTTGGGAGGGAGCCCTGAGAGGCATAGGAAGGAAGAAGGCAGCTGGAGGGAGGGAGTGGGGGGATGGACATGATCGAGATACATTGTAGACCTGAATGAAAGTTCTCTCTCTCTCACACCCCCTCATACTAGTCAGCATCCTTCCTAAAGAAGGCTTTTCTTTACCTTTCTCTGGTTTTTAGTTTCTTCAAGTTTAACGTTGGTTTTAAAGTCTGTGGCGCTCCCGACATTGGCCATCAATTTGATCTGGAAACAGACGAGTTCCAGGCTGATCACCACAATGAGGCCTCGCCATCCCCACCAGCAACGAGGTGCCTTTGTATTCTTAGCCTTTTCATTCCGAAATAGAGGGATGATGGCTGGTGATTCTCTAGATGCTCATGCTCTCGCTGTGGCAATGACGGGGTGCCTCGGAAAGGGAGGCTGAAGGCAAAATGACACTTCCTTTCCAGGGAAAGAAAACTCTTTCTAGAATCATGCATACTTAGCAGCACTGAAATTGTGAACAGTGTGACTCTATCTCCCCCGGACTGCTAACAGTAAGGCAGGTAACTCTGTCAGTAATACTGTGGCCAGAGCATTGCCAGTCCCACCAGCAGCAGCTGGGGATTCTTGTGGCTCCAGATCCTTCGTGGCCCTGGAGCCTAAAGGATTCAGGGCGCTCTAGTGGGTAAGGACTAGATGGTATCTGCCGCTTTGACTAGCGTTTTTTTCTTGATATAAATGATGCAAGCATCTTTTAACATGCATCTTTGACCCATCAGTTTCTTCTTTCCTTGCCTGTCTATTCAGGTCTTTTCCCCATTTTTTAAGTTGGGTTATTTACTTTCATAGCGTTAAGTTTTAAAATCCTTTGTGTATTTTCGAAGCAAGGTTTTTCTTTCACAAGAGCAGTGCTGTGCGGTTATTTTTCTCTCAGACTTTGGCTCATCACCGTAGCCTCTCAACAGTGCGTTTCTAATTTTAGTGCGATCCAACTTACCATATTTTTTTCCTCTCATGGATTATGCTTCAAATGTTTTGTCTAAAAACCCAACACACACACACCACTCCTAGATGTTTCTCATCCAACATTTTATTGCTTATTTTCCTTCAGGGTGGTCCAACAGTTGCAGCTTGAATCATATTGATCGCTAAACTCTGTGTCTACATCATGTTTATACTCGACATTGATCATCAAGCATTGCCTCGGCTTCTGTTCTGAAAGAACAATGTAGAAGTCTGTTCTCGAAGCAAAGCAAATTAAGTTAGGAGATGTTTAAAAACTAATCCATTCATTTATGTAACGGGTACTGTGCTCTTACTATGCCCCTTTTGTGTGCAGTGCTCAGGATGCAGAAGCTATGGAAGCAGAAAGATCCAACATAGAAACGCCCTCAGGCAGCCATGTATAGTGGGTACATGAGGATAACAGGGAGACAAGGGTGCTTCTACTGTGGTGATCCCCAACCTTTCTAATGCTACAACCCTTTAGCACAGTCCTTCACGTTGTGGTGACCCCAAACCATAAAATTATTATTGTTTCTACTTTGGAACTGTAATTTTGCACTGTTATGAATTGTAATGTAAATATTTTTGCCAAAGGGGTCACGGCTCATGGGTTGAGAACTGTTTGTCTAATGGATGGTACAGAAGGAGCATTGCTAGGGGAACGTTTTCTGGAACACTGAACATGACGTTAGGCCTTGGCTTCTAATCTGAGGAGCCAGAAATGAGTCCAGGTATAGGAACAGGACAGTTGTGCCTGATGGGAAGTTTACTTGGCTTTTTGTGGAAGACATGCTCTTGGAGAAGCAAGTTTAAGAAAACCAGCTAGGGTGCTGGAGAGATGGCTCAGTTAAAGTTAAGTTAAGAGCACTGCTTGCCCTTCTTGAAGAGCCTGGTCCCTCAAAGCCATCAGTAACTCCAGTTCCAGGACATCTGTTGCCATCTTCTAGAATCCATGTGCACTGCACACATGTGGTATACATACATACATACATACATACATACATACATACATATATACATACATACATACATACATACATACATACCACTCATACAAATAAAAATACATATAAAATTTAAGAAAAAACAGCTAGAGGGCTATGGAGTAATGCCGGTAAGAAATAATGTACTGAGAAATCCTGTGTGCAGCATAAACACAGAAGGCTTCTTAAACACAGAAAACAAGACTTGCTTGTGTGTCACAAAGACAGAGAGGAATTACCTGCCAAATGTTTAGCCTGAACAGAAAGGAAGTTCTGGGCATGCCTTGAAAGAGGAAAACAGAAGCAGGGTGGGGTTGATGAAAATGTCAGTTCTACAGGTTAGTTTCCAGGTATTTATCAGATACCTAAGTAGAAATGATAGATAAGTGTTGATCAAGCCATTCTGGAGATGAAGATTTTATTATAGACAGGAGTGCCACACATGTATATTCGTTGTAGAAAATACTCAGTGAAACTCTAATCTATAAAGTTTATAAGAAAGATCATAGACATGACACAGAGAAATCCAAAGACCAAGACTCTGTCTAATGCTTGTTTTCTGGGCTTGTTTATGCAGCAGTGAGCTCTTTAGAAAAGGTGGAGCTGGGAGATGACTGAGAGATTAAGGGCAATGCTACTCTTGCAGAGGACCAGAGTTCAGGTTCCAGCATGCATGTCAGAGCGCTTACAACTGTGTATCATGCAGCGCCAGATGCTCCAGTACCCAATTCTGGTATCTATGTATTCATGTACGCGTGCATGCTGCACACACACACACACACACACACAGAGAGAGAGAGAGAGAGAGAGAGAGAGAGGTATACATACACATAAACATATTTTTAAAATTAAAAAGATAAAAAGGCATATAGAGGGCAAAGTCTTTCTTCTTCCAATTGGATGAAGACTCATTTTCACTTGTATGTAAGTCTGTGGAGTGCTTCTCTAAATATCATAATCCAATTTAAGAGGCCAATGAATGTATGAATAGAAGCAAATACCAAATTCAAACTTTCCACATAAGTAAAGGGCCTATTATAAATTTTGTCAGTGGTGTTTAAATTTTATCTTAGTGCTTCTTTTATTGTTGCCTGATCCATAGGCAAAATATCTCGTGTATTAATTCATTCTTTTACTTATCAGATATTTGAGTATTTAATGTGCTGAGTACTCTGTTCTGGGTCCTGTGGCTTTAATAATTGTTGGTTTTATTCTTTTCCTATGTCTTGTGATTTGAAACAAAATGTCTTTGGATTTGTTTTAGTGGGGATCCTACATAGAGATTTTCATTTTTAGAATTGAAGTTAGCTATGCAAAATCAAATACACTTACCTTTTTCTGTTTTATAATCTCAATAACATCAGCAAGATTTTGTGTTCAAAAAGTTCATAATAACAGTGATCTCTAAAAATATCTCACTTCTGGGAATTCCAAGGATTTGTAAAGCAAAAAGCTCATTAAGCCTTGGAGTCAAGCATGTCTTCACGGTGACCTTGGATCTGAAGGATGTTCTGGGAATCACACTGTCTGGCTTTGAGGTTGAGGACTCCTGCAGGTCTCCTCTGATCCATATCAGTCATTTCTGGGCTTTTCGTAGGAACTGAATACACTAACCAGCCCTTGACAGCAAGGACTCTGGTTGTCTTCATTAGCCTAATATGAGACCCTAATATTACTTAGCCATTTCCAGGTCATAACAGCAAATGAAGATACATTTTAATTTTAAGGCAAAATATTTTATTTCCAGAGTCCAGGATCCTACAGTAGACCATGTCCACAATGACCTGAGAAATGAGATGCCCTATGGAAGAGGAAAATGTGTTTGCTAGCCATGTGTCTATTAGTGACTTCATGCTCAAAACATATAAAAAGCTCCAACAGCTCAGGAGCAAGAAAACAACTTAATTAAAATATGGGCAAAGAGCCTAAACATATGTCTAATGATTCATATTCATTGTAACAAACATCACTTATTAATCTTGTAACCTTTGGGCTTTAAAAATGTAGAAAAATTAAGTTGAATTTGAATCATCATGTTCTATAATCAAAACACATTACAGCTCAGCCATCTGCGTTTCCATACCTAAAAAACAAATACTTTGGTGCTGAAGAGATAACTCAGTGGCTAGGAGTATTTACTGATCTGGTAGAGTATGTTCTGTGAACGCTTATAACTCCAGCTTGGGGGATGCAAAGCCTCTGGCACTGTCAGGCACTGTACTCAAATCCAGAAAGCACACATGCATGCACATGACTGCAAATTAGAACAAAGTATTTCTAACCATTTCAACATTCCCCATGATGTATGTTAGACATCCTGTTACTGAGTGATGGAAAGGAACTAGAGAAGAAAGTTGAAAGAAGCACCTGTACCAATAAGATGGAGGCGCAGGCTACATCCAGATAAGCAGAGCAGAGTTTTCTACTGAGAGAATGCAGCCTGCTGCTTAAGCATCATCATTAAGAAAGATGCTAAGTTTCTGCTACAGAGAATGCAAGTGAAGCCCAGCGGTAACACCTTCAAATGACATTGCGAACAGTCAGTCAAGAAGACAGGCTTAGGGATGCTGAGCAGTCAGTAACCAAATCTCAACCTGTGCGCGGATTGCTTGTGAATTTTTCAGCTAAGTCACTGCACCCTGAGGGATGACCAAGATCTCAAGTCCATCTTGTACAGGACAGAAAGCAAAGGAAGGACCGCGTGTAACTTATAGTGCTAACAAATCAACAGAAACAACACAAGTCCTAAGAAAGTAACTCTAACTCAAGAAAGCATACACTCAAGGTCAGTGTTTTCAAAGAGGTCAAAAGAAGAAAGTAATACTACATCAAGAAAGGAAGGTGCATTGAGAAGATTCATAAAACCCAAAATACTTAAAAGATGAACTACACATAGTTCTTGATCCTGTTTTTCTTAAAACTCATAGAGAGAAACTCCTAAAGATCTAAGCTTTTTGAAAACAAATTCAACATTTAATTTTCTGCCTTTTAGTTTTCCTGCACATTTTTCTATATTGTAAATCTTCTTCTAATTTAGATGTGTCTAATGAATTTTTCACTGTCATTAACTACATACCATTATTAATTTCCATTAACTCTTTTAGACTTGTTTATATAGTACTTGACTATAATTTTTCTAAATTTGTTTAGAGATTTTTTTTTTTTTACTTAAAAATGTAATGCATCTATGTTATTACGGAGTGTAGATAAACAGTTTAAAAAACGTATCACTACACACATACATGCACAGCATTTTTAAAATTTATTTATTTATGTTGTTTAATTATTTAGTGTGTGTGTGTTCTGTGTGGGTGTGCACACGAGTGTGTGTATGTGTGTGTGTGTGTGTGTGTGTGTGTGTGTGTGTGTGTGTACAGACCAAAAGTTGATGCTAAATGGCTTCCTCAATTACTTGGTGTGAGTGCTTGGATCCAAATGCAAAGCTTCCAGAACAGAAAGTGCTGTTAGCTGCTGGGCCATCTTTCTAGTCCCTCCACCCTATTTTTTTGAGACAGGGTATCTCATTGAACCTAGAGTTTACCAATCTGGACAGGTTTGCTTGTTGGAATCCCATCCTCCTATCTCTGCCTTCTACTTTGGGATTACATACACCACCATCATGTGGTGCTAAAAATCCAAAGTGGGCCTTTCTGTTTGAGCCATCTCAGCCCGTTGCTTAGCACTGTTTCCTTTGTTTGTGTGATGGAAACACTTGAAATTGAGTCTTTTTATCCAAGTAACATTATGTTAGTAACTATAGTCACAATATTGTACCATAGACCTTCTAAAGGTTTCCTTAACCAAAATATCCTCAGTCCTACCCCAGCCCCTACCCTCTATACCCTTGTCCTGCGGCTTCCAAGTTCAGTCACTATGCTACAGATGGCCGAATCCCAACCATTTTTGTTACTGGCTGGGACGTCATGGTGTGCACATCTGTGTGAGGTTTTCTCAGCCCGTTTAACCCATCTGTCTATTGATGGGTACTAGTGTTCACTCATACTGCTCGGACTGTGGCTAGTGTGGCAGAGAACTTGGGAATCCTGGACAGAGCAATTTCAATTCCTTTGGATTTATGACCAAATAGTGATTTTGCTGTCACGTGACAGTTTCTTTTACATTTCTTTCAGGACCCTCCATAGTGTTTCCCACGGTAGCTCCACTAACCTGTGTCCCCATCAGGACACAAGGACTCTTCGTGTTCTGTATCCTCTCCACATTGCTATCTTTGATAATGGCAAGTAGAATGGGTGTGAAATACCAACAGATAATGTTTTAATTTATTCTTCTAATACCTCCTTTGAATGTTTTAGAAATTTCTTCTGATTGATTGTTAAGGACTTGTCTATTTGAGACCTTTGCTCATTTTTAAATTGGGTTGGTCTCTTCCTCTTAAGTTGAGTCTCTCATCTAATTTGAATATGAGCTCATTGACAGATACATAGTTGGCAAATACTTTTCCTATCTATAGACCATCTCTTTACTCTTTAAAGATGCCCCTTTATCTGTGAAGAAGCTTTGTGGTTTGATATACTTCAATCTCTCTAACTTCACTTTAGTTGCTGGTGGTCTAGGTGCCATAGGCAAAAAGCACCTTTGTCTGGACCATGGCCACAGAGCTTTTCTGGATGGTAAGTGTGCCCAGGAGAACTTGCTGGTAAATGTAGGGCGTTATTCCTGGGCTCTACTTTATGTTTCCACTGGACTGTGTGGCTGCTTTTTAGGACAGTACACTGTTTGGAATACAATGACTTTGTAATATTTTCCCTCCATCTTTGCTTTTCTTTTTTAATCAAAATTCCTTTGTCTTGCTGAAGTCAGCAGCTCATTCTTCTGTGGCAAATGTTTCCTGTCAGTAGATACCACCTTATCAGAATATTTCAGGAAGTTCATTCATCCTGCTGTTGATTTTTGGATTGTTGTAAAGAGATGGCTATTTATGGGCCTTGACTATCCCTGGGGAGTCTTTGTGTAGACATCGGTGTTGCTGTTCTTGGACCATCTCTGTACTCTTCTGTATTCTTGCTATCGTCTTTGCTATGGAACTCAAAAACTTTATCCTTGATTTCTTTTTGACCAGTAACTGTCAAAATACTTGGGAACAAGAGAAAAGGAAGGGAAGAAAAATGAGGAAGACAAATAGAAAGAGAATAAAAGAGAAAACACATGAGATTTTTTTCTTATTAGATATTTTGCAATATCAAAAGTTAAGACAGTATAACTCTGAGCTTAGTGTGATCAAAAATCTAAAGTCCTAGCACTCAGAAACAGGTTGAAAGACAAGGATTGAGAGTTTGAGGCTAACCTGGGCTACATTCTGATATAATATTTACAATGTATACTAATACAGGAATAGATAAACTGACCAGAGTGAGGACACATCAATCATGCTGCCACAAAAGCAGACACTGAGAGGCAGAAGTCTTAAGTATGATCAGCAAATTGCCAATCACTGTACAGACACAGATTCTTTACAGGCATTAAAAATATGACAAACTCGGGTGCATGGGGGAAGGGGGTGTATGAGAAGAGATGGGGAAAGATGGGAGAGTATGCTCAAAGCATATATAAAACTCGCAAGTGACCAATAAAGATGAAAAGCTTATGTATGAAATAAGGGAATACAGAAAAGCTTTGAGTTTGTCACTAAGGGTGGTAGAGTGGAAACGGGCGACAGTCCCTGTAGGTGAGAGAGAGTGAAAAGTCTATTTCTGACATCAGTGATGGATTTAACCTATGAGTACTCTGTAGCTGTCTTCAGACCAAAAGAGGGCATCGGATCCCATTACAGGTGGTTGTGAGCCACCAAGTGGTTGCTGGGATTGAATTTAGAACCTCTGGAAGAGCAGTCAAGCCATCTCTTCAGCCCCAACAGCAATGAGACTTTTAAATGCCGATTTTATTTAATATTCTATTAAGGTATGTTCAATCTATGGAAGAACCCTGTGACTCAGTGAGCCCTTGTGCTCCAAGTGACCAGTGAACAGTACACCAAAGTCCTGCTTGTAATGTAAGAGCGAGGATTGTATTTTCATTTAAACTTGCAGGAGTGAATGCACTTGTATAGTGTTAGGCCCCGCCCTTCAATTAACCTACCTTTCTGTTGCTGTTGTTCTTCTGTTTTTCATGAATGTGCATGTGCATGACGTGCATGCATTTGTATGAGCGCATGTGCAGATACACGTGGGGGTGCACATGCTTATGTGTGCACAGATATGCAGAGGCTGAATGGCTGGCCTCAGGAATCACCCTCAGTTGTTCCTCTAAATTATTTATGGAGGCAAGATCTCTCAATCAGACCAGGAGCTTCTGGATTTGGCTACGTTCCCTATCTAAACCTTCTGAGATGAGAATTTCAGGAGGGCTGGCACAGCCACCCAACATTTCTGTGGCTTCTGTTCTCATGAGCCACCTTCTCAGCCTGCAAATAACATTTCAGAAACATTACCTGGTCATGAATTCGTGTGAGAGAAAATGACCTGGCACCCAAAAGTCTGACAATCAATTTGTAAGAAAAACACTGACCAAAAATATCATTAGATGTGTTAAAAAATGTTTACCACAACCCTATTGGTATGCAGAAAATCTGTTAATGGACCAGTTGTTTTCTAATTACATCATAGATCAATAAATTACAGTATAATTGTGTCTATTCATGTCCTAATTGCCATATTGCAGCAAGAACCAGTCAATAATAGAAACTTTGCTGAATCTAAGCAACAAAATATTGAAGTAAAAAAATGGCATGCTCTAGAAAAATAAACAAAATTACCTCATACACATTTAAAAAGAAACAAAACAAAAGCAACCACACAAATAGGAATGCATTTGTCAAAACCAAGGCCACAGTCAAGGAACCAATCAACATAGATCAGAGGTCACATCCCTACAAACAGAGCAGTCTTTATGTCTGTGCACAAAGGGCTTTGAAGGTAGAAATGCTGCTCTCTAACCCTGACTTTCTATGAACTGTAAGTGCATTGATACTATGCATCTTTCAACTGCCCTGGAAAAAAATGTTTACAAACTTATTCTATGGCAACTTGCAGTCTGAAAGGGTACATATGCAATTCAGTCATGAAGATATATAAAGTTCTTAAAACCTGATAAGAGAATAGGCAATCAGAAAGAGAAAATGTTATACAGGCAAATAGGAAATTCACAGAGGAGAATTTAAAGTTAGATGTTAACATTTTCTATAAGCATGAAAAGACTATCATGTGCACGTAGGTGATGTCTCATGAACTTTTAAAAAAGTTTCCCGTGTGTCTAAAACTGTAGCAAAAATTTGTAAATTACAAATGTTATATAATATGTTGCTCTTCAGAAAGTGATACTCATCAATATTTATGTCAACTATATATACACATGGACATATGTATGTACAAATTGCATTGCTGTCGATAATATACAGTTTTCTACTCTTCCCTATACATGAAAAGAGTTTTCTTTTAAAAAACTTTGTGATTGCTCATTAAATATAAGTATGGACAATCACACAATTAATAAAAATATAAAGTTATTCCCAGATCATCTTGCATCTATAATACCACCCGGCACATCCCGTACATGTTTATAAGATACACTAGAGTTCTGGAATATTCTAATTAGTTTTGCTCAGAACAGTAGATTGTGGAAAGCAACCTAAGGTTGAGCTAAGGAAAATGATTACTATTGCACACAATAGTCCACCTTATAATTCCTGGAAAGGTGCTCTTAGATGTGCAGGAATGTTATTCAAGAAGTCTTTTATAGAAAATTAGATCTGGTGAGATGCTACACAGCCCTTCATGTGTCTGAGCACATAAACAACATTGCTCAGTGTCATTCTTTTTAAATAATGGGTAGTAAAAGCCACAGAACACGAGGCTCTAGGGTGAGGGCTTGCTGCTAATCCTGAATACCTGAGCTTGAGCCCCCAAACCCACACTGTAGAAAGAGAATTGGTTCTAGAAAGTTCTCTGACCTCTGTGGTTGTGCCCACAAACCTTAAGTAATAAAAGTCCAAAGCAAAGGGGGGCTAAGAGAGGTGACTTCTCAGGTGAGGGCACTGGCTGCTCTTCCAGAGGACTCAGCCACTCAGCCGTGCACAGCCATCTGTAACTCCATCTTAGACGTGGATTTGTCCTCTTCTGGCCTCCACGGGCATGGTGCACATGTGTTGCATAGTCATACATGCACACTTACATATTTGTACGCATAAAAATAAAAATCAATTCAAATAATTTAAAAGGTCTTTCATATCACGGCCACACAGTTTAATGAGTTTAACCTTAACTTAAACACATTTCTCCTTTCTTTTTTTGTTTTTTTGTTTTTGTTTTCCACAACACTAGAGACAGAACCCTAATCTTCATGCATCCTTCTCACATCCGGTCTCGCTTCAACTCTATCCCCAGCCACCAGCTCACTCTTCGTTTGGAGGCGGGAATCTCACTAAATGGCTCAGACTAGCTTTACACTCACTCTATATCCCAAACAGAGGGATCCCCCTGCCCTAGCTTCTCCATTAACTACAATTGGATGAGTCTACTCTCCTGGACCTGAATTAGGTTTGGAGCGAACTAAGGACTTATAGCAAACAAAACAAATATCTGCAGTATAGATTAATGTTAAAATGAATAAAATGGTTATTATGGAAATATTGCTGGTACACTTGAGAGCTTGACATTTGAGACAGAATAAGAGCATACGCTTAGCAGAATAAATATCTCACCTTAGTAAGAAGAATGATGGTATCTTAATTGGCAAGCATTCACTTTGGCAGCTCTACATCACAAAATACAATTGTAAGGGTAACCATGAGTTTTCAAGTCTCACCTAAGCGCTTTCCAATCTGCCCCTCCCCCTCCAATCACTATGACTGTGGCACATTACAGTGGTGACAGGTTAGAAATGATATTTGATGGAATTCCTTGTACACTGAATTATTGGCTAGACCTTTGGCACAATTTTTTTCTCATGCAATCTTATTAATTATGTCAGCATTAGACATTTTAGTTACTTAGTATTCTGCAGGGAATGGGGAAATGTTTTCCTTGAGTGTAAGTCTCCCTCACGATTATGAATTTCATTAGGAAGTAACACCAGTTATAATATTTCTGAGAGACGTTAGTGGCATTTATAGTGAAGCAGGAAGATGTCTCCACTAATTTAGCATAGGGAAGACAAAAACAGGAAGTGTATTTTGGTCTTCTCACATACAGACACATAAATCAATCTGCGATTTAATTCTATGGCGCGTAGAAATAAAACGTCTTCTATATCTGATCCACACAAGTACACATTTTTTACTCTAGGGGACTTTTGTCACTAGATCTTTCTGAGAATATGGTAATTTACTCATTTCAAAGAGAAAGACTTGTTAATTTGTATTTATTCTCATGCAGTATCAGAGATCATCTAAAATACATCGACAATTCCATGTTTTATGTGAATTGGTTCTAAATCCTAAAAAAAATTCCAAAGAACCGATGGCGGTTAAACTGCAAGCACATTGTATTAGTTCCTTTCTCTGTCTTCTATCTGATGAAATACCGTGCCAAGATCAACCTGTAGAAAAAAGAGGATATTTGGCCTACAGTATGATAGAATCAACCTGTAGAAGTAGGAGTATATTTGGTTTACAGTTCCAGAGGGATGCCTGTCCATCATGACAAGGGGGCTACAGGGGCAAGCAGCAGGCATGGAGACAGGAGCAGAGTGCTGAGATATTTCATCTTCAGTGGAAAGCACAAAGCAGAGAGAATGAACTGGAAGCGAGGAGCATCTATAAGCTTTCAAATCCCACCCTCAGTGGTGTGCCTCCTCCAGCAAGGACGCACCCCCTCTCCAAACACCACCTCAAGCTGTGGACCAAGTGTTCAACTATGTAAGCCTGCGGGGGACATTTCCCACTCAAACCATCACACGTGTACAACTTTCTGAAATAAAATGGACACATGTGTCTCCTTTAAACCTAAATGAGTATATTGAACAGCAACTGATACGATTTCTGCAGCATTCCAGATAGGGCATCAAAATGGATCCAGCTGTATCTGTTGATGATATACCATAACCCCTTGGGATGCATTTATATTGGTAAAATGACCTGTGCTTTTTGAATTCACTGACAAACTGCCTCAGGAAGTAACATTGCTACTTAGACTGAAGATCCTCCGAAATCCCCTGTCCTCGGTCAGGCTGGCCCCGTGGCTTTATGGTAGAGGAAGAAACAACGGAGAAGCACATTCAAAAGCATGTCCTGGAGAACAGCTGGAAAGTAAACTGTTTCCAACAGACATTGCTACTATTTGTCCTGTGATTTAGTAATGATGTCCTGGGTGTGACAGAGAAATAAGTCCTTGAAACAGGGGAACTTCCGCCGAGGACTCTGACCCGGAACTTCAGCTCACTGCTTCCCCTCTCTGGGACCTTCTTGCTGGATGACTACTAGGTGCCTGATTTGATAATTACCTTTCGGCTGTTATCTTTTCTTTCATTTGGATGTCCCAATCAAGGGACACTCTCTCTCCATTCACTCTCTGAAGAGAACCCTGGCTACCTGCCTCAATGGATCTTCCTCAGCCAATAGCTCCCGGGTGTTTTTAAGCCCTTGGATTTGATCGCGTTATCTTTTGTTTTCTCTCACTTGGACTACTCCTGTTACTATGCCGAGTGTTTGTGGTTGACCTGTATCTCCTTTTTTTTAAAATTTCTTAAAATGTTTCTCCCTGCCGTTCTTTCAAGTCACTTTTAGACTATTACACCATGCACATAATTTAAAGTCATTCCTGAGCTAGCTGCTAGGAAGCTCTGCCTGATACAGAACCCCACAGCTGCAGTGGGTCGGTGTTCTGACCAATGAGCACACCTGTCAGGAAGAGACACTTTTCACAAAGGGACACTAAAAACTAAACACATCCCTTCCCACTGGACTTGAGTCTTCTATTGCCCTACAGAGAACACAGCTTCTACTAAAAGGTGAATACCGAGTAGATAAGTAACAAACAAACAAAGAAACAAAGAAAACACCTGCGTTATAAGAAAGAAAGTCAGTGGTAGAAGGTACTAGCCCTTCTCCACTGCCCAGTGTCAGGTTACATGGTTAGAACTGACTTCCAGAAACTCAGGTTTTCTCATGTGAGTGAGCATGGGTCTCTGTACCAGATAAAACTGCAGCCATGCAGTTAGACAAGGAGGGTTAGAGGAGGGATGGCTTGGGGAGTTCTTCCATTTAATGCTGTGAGCCGTACAACCTCCTTCCTATGGTGCCCGAGGCAATCTACCTGGAACTTCTGTCCTCACTGGTCATATTTTCACCGAATCTTTCTGGTTCTAGGTACATCTGCAGTCTCACTGGGCCAACCGTGCGACTGACTTCGCTCAGATCCATCTATTTCATCTGATCTGGTCCCCACCCTAACAGACACACGTACCATGATGAATCTCCAACGAGCAGCATCC
>LR749711.1:42500-170606 GCA_902729485.2 Mus minutoides
TATGAACTTTCCTTTAAAGAATCTAAAAATGGAGCTGGCTTTCTGAATAAAGATATTAATGACTTCATTAATGGATGATTCTGTCACTAGAACTTGTCACTCAGTACAGTGTGCGCAGATGGATAAATGCATCAGGAATTACAAGTTAAAATGCAAGCTTTAATTTGGGAATCAGCATTGAGATTTGACTGCCTGGCTTCCCTGCCAAGTCTGCATCCATTCCCTGACACACAGGTGCTAATTTTTTTTTCTGAATCTCTAATTTTAAACCCCAAGTTTTACAATATAGCCAGGCAAACTTTGGCCACGTAACAAGGCAACTTTTCCAGGTGCACTTGTTCTCAGACTTCTAGCTCCAGAGTGGTTGATTATTCCAGAAAGAATACAGTGTGAGCGGAAGAAGCCAGGAAGACCATCCTGCTAGAGATGAGAGGTGAAAACACAACAGCAAATGTTTTGCTGATCGTTGACTCCTTCCATGCTGAAACAGCATGAAGTCCATACATCGTGACAGCACACACCAGATGAGATGAAGATCTGTCCTCACTAGCCAACCCCGAACCCCCTTTTCTGTTGTTTTTTTCTTTTCTTCAGAACTGTAACAAAGTGGCCCATAGTAAATTGTAACAAAGTAGCCCATAGTAAAAATCTCTCTTCACAGACTTTTTTTGAAAAACAGTGTCTCATGTAGTCTAGGCTGACCTTGAACTCCCTATGCAGCGGAGGAAGGCCTTAGCCTTTGATCCTCCTGTTTCTACTTCCCACGCTCTGGGTTTACAGCCATGCACCACCCATGCCTGGGTCCTAAGTTCTCTAGACAAGCGCTCTGCTACATGAGCTCTGCCCGCAGTCCATAAAGCGTTTGTTTCTGACGTCATCCTGCATCTGAGAGGACCCTGACGTCACCCTGCATCTGAGCGGACCCTGACATCATCCTGCATCTGAGCGGACCTAACCCATTGTACGCATTTTGCCTTCCTTGCTGCATCTTATAGACGCGTGCATACAATGTCAAGAGTCATTAATCTAAGAATATCCACAGATGACAGGAGCTTCACCCTCCTGGGAGAAGAGCGTCCGAGCTTCATTACCTCAGAGTCATCCTAGCGAGAAGACCTTAGGTTTCGAGAAGCTCCACCATCCTGGGGGAGACAGGTTGGAAGCCTGAAAAGCTGAAGACAGAATGCTTCACTGGGGTGATCTTCAGTTATTTAAGTTTTAAATCGTTATCCATGCTACCTTGCACCTTCCTCTTCTTACATCTCATCGTGGCCATGTCCTCAGGCGCTAAAGCAGAATGGGGAGCTGAGAGAAAATTTAAAAGTACTGCTGACTTTGAAACGGCCAACCAAAAATGGCTTTACACCAGCATTGGCATGGCTCTCCAAATGGAGCAGTAAAGAGATAAATGTAGACTTTGAAAATCATACTTTTTATGATGCAATATTTTGAAAGGTATAGTTCATGTGCTCATGAAATAGTAAAGACAGTGGAATGGTTTTAAGTCATATAGAGATAAATGTGCGCACAACCACATAAGCATATAGTGATTTTATCATGGTTTCAAAGACTGAGTTAGGTCATCAAACTCACAATTTCAGAGCACTTCCAGGACAGCAAGAAACCTCTTCTTCCTTTATTTCCTCATTGGCTGCTATACTGTGCCTGAAGAAGTCAGAGGACAGCTTGCTGGACTCTGTCCTCACCTTACACCACGTGGATCTTGAAACTGAACTCAGGATGTTGGGCACAGCCCAAGTACCTTTCCCAGAGCCATCTCGGCAGCGCATAATTGTTCTTGTCCTTGTCATTTGCTTTTCTCTTTTCAAAAAATGTTAGTTTGCAAGTTACTTTAAAGCAGGCATTGGGCATAATTCTGTACGTTATATGCAAACGTAGAAGGATAATATGGTCAGCAGGTTAATAGCAGAAGCCTGAGAAACATCCTGTTGTGTTTTATGAAGAGTTTCCATGCTGTTAGGCCAAGCTCCAAGGAAGCCGAGGCAGAGCCAAGAACTTCTGTTCAGGTGATTTATCGATATTTTGCTTATGAGCCAAGCCTTTAATAGCTGAGTTATCTGCCCAGCCCTTAGTGATTTACTGAATGAAGTACATTCAGGAAAAACCTTGAGAGAAGGAAGGGAAGAAAGGGAAAGGCAGGGGCAGAAACTAGACAAGTCATGGTTTTAGGAAAACCCTAGCTTTGGATACTAAATGTATATGATGCATGTTTGCGTCCCTGAGCACACATATGTGCATGTGTGTACAGAGCCTGACATTGACATCAAGTGCATCCTGTGTTAGTCTTCATCTTATATCTTGAGGCAGGGTCTCTCAGTTGAGCCTGGAGCTCATACATTTGGCTAGTATAGCTAGCCACTTTGCTCCAGGGACTCCGTCTTAGCCTCAGCAGCAGTGGTGTGACAAGCAGTCCACTGTATCTACTCAGCATTAACCTGGATTCTAGCAGCCCAAACTCTGGCCCGCAGGGTCAGCCCTTGAGCTGCTGAGCCATCTCTCCAGCTCCTAAGAATTTCAGTTTTAGGGAAAAGTTTCTTCAATAATTATCCCTCCTCTGGAGAAAATTGTTCAATGAATGTAACAAGGAAGTAAAGAAGTTCCCCTGGCAAAAGGCAGAAACACTTAACTGTCTTCCCAATTCAACCTATAGATGGAGTGAGAAGATCATACCGAGAACAGTGATAGACACACTGAGGTGGTCATCTGTGGTCTGAGAAGGTCTTGATGTCAACTGACACCCACAATACTTCACTCGTGGGAATTCCTCCAGAGAGGAAGACTCAGAAGCACCCAGGGTCATCTAGAGCACTCCATCCTGTTGTCACATTGCCCAGGGTCATCTAGAGCACTCCATCCTGTTGTCACAGCCCGATGGCTGCTTCTCCTGAGCCTGAAGCATCAAAGGATGTGGAAATGGACCACCGGGCTTGCCATAGCTAATGGGCACCTGCCCTGAGTGTCCACAGATGGAGTTCTACTGCACTTAAACTCCCCAATTTCCATTTAGTCATCTCAAAAAAAAATCTTTTCTTCATTGGAAGGAGGTGAATGTCACTGGCATGCGACATAGACATTTTCAGAGAACAGAAAGAGTGGACCCTAACTTGCAAGGTAGATACAAGGCTTTCCGGCAATGGCTGGCCCACATTAGGGCATGCCAATTCATTGGCGTAGACCACATATCTCTGCCTGATATTGTGTGAATACAAACCGGATGCATCTGATTAAGTGCTCCCAGGCCTGGTGTAATAATTGACTCACTGGCAGCGTGCCTCCTTCCAGCTATTCTGGGATGTGGACTTGGAGCATTTGGAGTTTGGCATGCTCACCTCGGAGGCTCTCTCAGCTGGGCCAGGTGCCAGGTGGCCATCCTCCTCACCATTCCACTCTCCTCTTTCGATTCTTCTCCATGTTTCACCACAAACCATGCCTTGCTCTTCGGATCTCACCATCTTTTGTTTTGGATAGACTTTTCAGCACCTCTGCTAACCCTGGCTGACTGATTTGAAGCTGGACAGAGGGCGATATGCCAGAGTCAGATGGAGTTTGCCTTACCAAGGATATTTGTTAAATGTGGTCAGTGACAGCCAGCTTGGGTCCCTGGCAATCAAGCAGGTAGAAACTATTTCCTGTTGGAGATGGTGCTATGTGGCTGAGAGATTAGTACCATAGTGTCCAGAGCTGGGCACATTCCATTTTGGCACTGTCTCTTACTGACTGAGTCACCTTGAACAACTGACTCAGTTTCTAATGCTTCTGGGTTATCATCTGTAAAACGGAAATAATTGCAGGACCTACTGTGTAGGTTTGGCCGGAGGATTAAATGAGTTCACACACATCAATGAGCAGACAGATTTCCTTCCCCTTGCAAAGATGTTAATGAGAGTCTGTGAGATGGCTCAGCTAATAAAGGTGGTCGCCACCAAACCTAATGCTCCTGGTTGGCTCTATGGAGACCCACATGGTGGAAAGGAGACAACCCATTCTGGACAGTTGTCCTCTAAGCCCCCTTCATGCCCCTCTGTGCACACAAGCATGCACACAAAGAAATTGTTATTGAAGACTATAAAAATGTTCTTCAAAGAAGAAAGTTAATGAGGTATGAGGAATTTCCTTGACATTATTTGTATAGCTAATCTAATTATTATTTACATAGTACTCTGGTGCTAAGCAACTGAAAGGTTCCAGTATTTTAGCTGATGAATTCTTATCATAACCCTGAATTACGTTCTGTCTTGCAATAACAAAATTACAAAGCAGAAGATGGTACCTTGTCTGACATTAAAGCATTAATTGGGTGGAGCAATTAAAAGATTGAGCTTGATTTATTTCTAATGGCTTGGAAAGATAAACAAGACATATCAAGGAGGAGTAATTGGAAATCAGAGACAAAGTTAAAAAGCAACTGAAAGTAACAATATGAATGTAGAATCACATTTTATGTTTAAAATTTATTTGTATAATCATGTCCACATGCATGTAATGGCTGTATGTATAAGACATTGCAGTATAGAGAAAATAGTTCACTTTGATGATAGGTGGCACAGAAGTTATTTTGTGGAAAGGGGCCACCTTTATTGAGAAAACAATTGTGCTCTGAGAAAGTGTGTCTCCCCAAGTCAAGGTCATAAGTGAAGAAGCAGAAGCTTATTATGAAAAGGAGGGGGTGGGTGAGGCCAGGGCAGGTGTGCTGGGAGGGAGGGAGGGAGGGAGGGAGGAAGGGAGGGAGGGAGGGTCAAGGAAGAATGAGCACTCTTTTCTCCTAGGGACTCCTGGGAAGTAGTTAGCACTTGAAAACCCTTCAGTCAGTTCAGAGGTGGTTGATTTGATTGTCTGCTTGACAGGACCATAGTCACCTAGGAGACAAAGCATGGAAGGCGTTTGTAGATGAGACTGCCTGCCTGGGGTGCAAAGCCTACCTACCTTACTGTGAACAGCACCATTCTGTGATCTTAGACAACAGACTGAATAAAAAGCAGAGAAAGCCTTGTGCAACAGCCTTCAGTGCTGACTGGAATTTGCCTCATGGTCTGTCTCCTGTGGCTCTCCCACTGTAAGGGAGTATGCATGCCCCCAGCTGTGAGCTATGATACACTCTCTCTTCCTTATGCTTTTGTCTAGAAATTGTCCCAGTAAGGAGAAAGGTGACAAAGACTCCCTAATGCTTGGTAGAGTGGGTCTTCTTGTGTGGACTGTAGACAGGGCTCCAATCAACTGTAGAATAGAAAGAGAACAAAATGAGATCTTCACCTGGGAGACATACAGAAGTATGTATGTGGGGGGGTAGGGGAGGAGAAGGGGTAGATGACCACACTTGCAGACTCACACTTGTAAGTGTGCACTGCCAAAAACACAGGTAGAACCTGTGTCACACTGCTGTGTGGTTAGCACTGAAAGGGTGTGCGATTGTGTCATGTCATATGTTTCAGTTTTCCATCACTGGGACAAAAGTGGACAATGTCAGAGAAGAGACTTTTATTTGGCTCATGGTTTCAGAGAATCAGTCCATTGATTTGTTATTTCTTTTCTGTCCCTGACAAAGAGAAACAGCAGGGTACAGACATATCATCGCTGAGGAAACACTCACTTCATGGGAGCTGGAAAGTAAAGGCAGAGAAAGAACCAAAAAGAGAAGGGGTCTTTTGAGACAGCTCTGGCTGTCATGGACTCATTCTGTAGACCCGGTAGACCTCTGATTCAGAGATCTGCTAGTCTCTGCCTCCTGAGTGCTGGGATTAAAGGTGCAGGCCCCCACTACCTGGTTTGCATATCGTCATTAAGGACATACCGGCCATGGCCTAAATTTCTTGTGCCATGAAGTTCCACTTCTAAATAGTATCATATACCAATGGCAAGGCTTTTAGCATACAGGCTTTTGGGCGGCATTGCCGATCAAGATCATAAACGTAAAAAACAGTTTACAGTCACAACTCTGACTCTTCCCATACATTTACTTACGTGCCATTAGGAATTTACAGTCATGCTTCTGTAAGTAAATTAAACATCCCATCTCCATGCTTCCTTGGGGAAATGCTGTTCAGAACCTCTGTTCATCTAACTCAGCATTTCTGAGCCAGGGGTCAGATCACTGCTGCCTGTCCTGAAGTCACATGTCTGGCGAAGAGCTCGGGAGGATAGCGCCTGAAGTTTTGAGGCTCAGCAGCCAAATGCCCTGCAGTCCTTACATTTTCTGTTGTAAAGCGCTTGACAGAGAAAGGAAATGTGGCATGTGTGGCGAGCGGGACCTGAACTGCGCTTACGTTCTTACCTCTGACCTCCTTAACATCCTAATTGCAGCGTCTTCTCCACAGACCAGCAAGCGCTGGTTAATAAGCTCAGGAGAAGGCTGGCCAGTCCTAGTCCTGATGGAGAAACCTAACTACCTACTTTATCTCCAGTTCTTCCTCAGGCTTTGAGTCCTGACCTACTCACTCACCAGCTACAGGTTCCAAACTTCCTCCGATGACCGCGCTCTCTGTCCTCTCACTATTCTTCCTTTTCTCCCTTCGTTCTTTCTCGATTTTCTTCATTTCCCGTATGATTTGGTCATCCGAGGCCGTTTTTGTGTGGTTTCAGTTTGTTTTGGCATTCTTCCCAAATAGAGACTCTTTTCCTCAGCTGTCTCTAGACATAGTCTAATCGACCAGGTCTTTGATGGATGCTCTATTCATCTCCCCCTTCCCAGGCAGGGTCAACCACACTGCCCAATAAATCATAAGGGCTCAGTAAATATCGAATGGGAAAGAAAGAAAAGATGAACCGGAAAGCTGGATTGCTGCGTACAGGATTTTGTTTTTGTTTTTGACAAACTGTATCTTCCCAGAAATGCCTACATCTGTCTTCCTTCCTCTCCGTGAGAAAGAAAATGTTCTCCTTTACCCCACAGCAATTTTCTGTATTGATGCTATCATGTTTTCTCCCCATGAAGACCTGTGGAAGTCCCAAAAAGTTATGTGTTCGCAACAGCAGCATCTTTGTTCCCTCTGAGAAGCCTCACTGGCTGGCTCCTCAGAAAACACCCAATGAAACAGGTAAGTAGAGAGGGCCTGCTCCAGAGAGCTGCATTAGTGAATGCCAGCTATATTATGTGAATGGCTGACTCTTGATATTTTAAAACTTAGAAACTCAAGTAGTTAAATATATTTGTATTTCATTTGTAAAAGCACGACATCTCTTGGGAGGAGAATCAACCTTAAATCTCTACCACCCATTATCCTCAACTTTGAAAAGATGCTGTTTAGCAATCTAAAGGACGATGTTAAAATTCTGCCATCTGGTGGCCTACTGAGACATGACAAAAGTAATTTTTTTAGACTTACTCCACCACACAGGGTTTAAAGTGACCACTTCCTTCCATCTTCTCTCTGCATTGCACAGTATCTACTGCTGTATTTTTTGCTTATTTCAGAAACCATTTCAGTCCATTTTATCTATGGACTGCTATGTTCCTAACCTGTGTACCTGAATAATGGCTGTCAGCGAGTTTATAGCCAATTCTCCTCAGAGATAACTGCATACACCTGTTCCTCTGAATGTCAGAAAACAAACAAAGCTGATAGCTCATGTGTGTTTCCCTGAGCTTTTATCCATGGTCTGACTGAACTCTTGTGTAACATAGCTAGCTGAGGCTGGGGAGAGGGTGTATTTGGCAAGTGTTTTTTGTGCAAGCATAAAGACTAGATTCCTAGCACCTAGATAAAGAGTGGAGCATAGTGGGACATTCTGTTATCTCAGCACTGCAGAAGCAGAAAGGGTTGGATTCCTGGAGTTTGCTGACTGGCTGGTCTAGTAGAATTAGTGAACTCTGGGTTTAGTGAGTCTCCCTCAAGAAAAACAAGGTGAGGAGAAACAGAGGAAGAAGCCTGTAGTGGTTTGAATAGGCTTGGCCCCCATGGGCTCATGTGTGAGAATGCTTGGCTATAGGGAGTGGCACATTTGGGGCATGGCCTTGTTGGAGGAGGTGTGGCCTTGTTAGAGTAGGTGTGGCCTTGTTGGAGGAAGTGTGTCACTGTGGGGGTGGGCTTTGAGGTTATATATGCTCAAGCTATGCCCAGTCACACAGTCTTCTGCAGCCTGAAAATCAGTATGTAGAACTCTCAGCTCCTTCTCCAGCACCCTGCCTGCCTGCAAACTGCCGTGCTGCCCACTATGGTGATAATGGACGAAACCTCTGGAACTGTAAGCCAGCCCCAATTAAAGTTTTGCTTTATAAGAGTTGTCTTGGGGAAAAAAAAAAGAGTTGTCTTGGGAGCATACATGGGCTGGTTCATGGCCCCGGGGAACATGTGTAGCAGAGGACTGCCTTGTATGGCCTCAGTGGGACAGGATGTGCTTAACCACATGGAAACTTGATGCCCCAGAGAAGAGGGATGCTGGAGGGCATGAGAGGGGGGTTAGTGGGCAGATGGGGGGAGCACCATAGAGATGGGGGAGGGGGATAAAGAACTCAGAGGGAGGACTGGGAAGGGGGCCAACTTTTGGAATGTAAATAAATAAAATAATTTAATAAAGATTTAAAAAAAAAGAGTTGCCTTGGCCATGGAGTCTCTTCACAGCAGTAAAACCCTAACTAAGACACTGTTCAATGTTGACCTCT
This sequence comes from Mus minutoides, assembly GCA_902729485.2. Classification (NCBI taxonomy): domain Eukaryota; kingdom Metazoa; phylum Chordata; class Mammalia; order Rodentia; family Muridae; genus Mus; species Mus minutoides. The sequence goes on from LR749711.1 coordinate 51,118, forward strand.
GGGCTCTACACACAAATGTGTGCAAGCACCTGAACACAAAAACATGTGCATAGACTACACACACACACACACACACACACACACACACACACTTCAGAAGACCTATGAAAAGTTATAATCTTAAGGCTCAGGAGACATGAAAGCAAGGGTTAACAGCACCCTCGTTTGTCATTTTAATCTCATTTATTTTAGGAATACCCAAAGAACACGGAGGAGGTGTTCACTGAAAGTTGTGCTCACACAGACTCTGCCAATGTAAGAAGTGGAGTGACATTGGGAACTACTGATTTGAGGTTCTCTATTGTGGGCAGACAGTAGGATGACAGCCCCTTCCCTATGGTGGGCAGACAGTAGGATGACAACCCCTCTATAAAAACAGTGTGTCTGGTACCTATTACCATAAACTGGGCAAAAATCTTGCCCCTTTATGCTGGCGCCCCTGAAATGGGATGATTAATCTTTAGTACTACACTTAGATGAAAATGAGCCACATAGCCCACAAATCTTCCCAACAATCCGAAGCAGAGAGACCCTGACACTCTGGCCGGCATGTCAGATCACCAGTTGGGCAGCTACTCCAGGCTCCTCCTCACATGGGCAGCTACTCCAGGCTCCTCCTCACATAGGCAGCTACTCCAGCTTCCTCCTCCCCTCATCTAAGCCGAGCAAGCCCAAGCACAGAGACTCTAAAAGGCTCTGGGGGAACTTGTGTTTCTTTCTATAATTTATGACCTGAATGCCACTCCAACCAGAGGGGACATCAGGATGTGTGCTAAATATTCTTTTTATGAGTGTGGTATTAGCCTTATTGATAAAAAATAGTACTGGCTGTACCTTGTAATTGTGATTCTTTCTTGGGGGAGTCCACTCTGTAAGTCCTTGAGTTGATACAATGTTCCAGAATGTTTCTGTGAAGTTAGGACTACTATGATTTGTTCCTACTGAACTAAGAACCCCCTGGGCGTCAGTGTCAGGAGACTGGGGGTGGGTATAGATTCCTGTGGTCTCTGCCAGGCATACACAACCACCCTGGAAATACAGCCTCAGGACTGTAAGTCCTGCCAGGTGACTTCTCGGCCCTTTGAGGAGCCACTGGTCTCAATGATTCCCTGTCATTTTGCTTTAGTTCGTGTCAACTTCACATGATCTAGAGTCAAGAGAGATCCTCAGTTGTGAAAATGTCCCACTAGATTAGTCTGTGGGCAAGTCCGCGGTGCATTTTCTTGATAGATAGTTGATGTGGTTCAGTCAACTGTGGGCTGGGCCATCCCTGGGCTGGTGGTCCTCACTGCTATAAGAAAGCAGGCTGAGCAAGCCATGGGGAGCCAGCCTTTGTGACATCTTCATGAACTGTTGCCTCCAGGTTCCTGCCCTGCTTGAGCTCCCACCCTGACTGACTTCACTGGATGATGGACTACAGGCTTGAAGATGAAATGAACCCTTTCCTGCAGTGCTGATATCTGTCATAGTGTTTGGTTACAACAAAAGAAACCTAACTGAGACATCTGTTTTGCAGAAACCTGTCTTGCTGTTGTTTGTTTTTAAGTCTTCATGGAAGAGTTCCATGGCACACATTTGTAATCCCAGCATCCAGGAGGCAGAGGCAAGACCATCACTAAGTTCAAAGTCACCCTGGTCTTCACAGTGAGTTCACGTTAGCCTAGGATACAGAGTGAGACCCTATCTCGAAAACAAACAAACCAAACAGGCTGTTTCCTCCTGACATTCTGAACTATTGGTCTAAAATGGGGGGGGGGGGAATCTCCTTTACATTTAGAACTATCCAGACAATTTTAGTGTGCAGCCACTTTAGACAACCTATGCTCAAATACAGAGATTGACAGTTTTTCCCCCTCTGACATAGACAGTCAGTAGTTTAAGCTTGTAGGTGACATCATTTCCGCAGCAGGAACCGCACCATGATAGCTTGGAAATGCTACAGACAGTAACAAGTAAATAAATGGTTTCTGACAGTGATCCACAGAAACATTGTTTGCAGCAGCAGCTGGTAGGGCAGCTTGTGCCTGTGGGCTGGCGTTTGGAGTCTGCTAGACTGGTTCCACATCCCCATGTGTGCGAATGCATCAGACAGTGCTCACTAGGAAAAGCCCCCTCTGCCACCCACTACCCACATACCAGTTCTTGTGAAAGGCAGGCACACCTTACTGGCTGACCTCAGCCTGGGAAAGTGCTTCCAGATGTGAAGTGCAAGTCGGTGAGGAGGCTCTAGATTAGAAAAAGAGATGGTTTTAGACTCCTCCCACTAAGAAGACAATTGGAAGTGCCAGAAAATTGTGCTTGCGGTAACTAGCCACAGATAAGCAGGGAATTTCTTTAGAGAAGCACTCCTGAATGGTTTCTGGAGACCCCATGCTGTGCAATGCATAAAATCAATGAAGGGAGGAAGGGAGAAGATAGCACCAGCATCCAGCATCAGGAGATAGAGCCAGGAGGCTGTCGAGGTCAAGGCCAGCTTGCTACACAAAGTGTTACTCTGTGTCAAACTCAGAGTGAAAGCAAACCATCAAGGAAAGTGTCAAAGGGGATAAATGGGGGAGGAGGGACCTGTTGGGAGGGAGGTGGCCTGCTGCTCCCGATGTAACTGGATTGAACTTGCTCCAGAGTGAAACAGAAGCCTCAAGAAATGCTCTCAGCACAATGCTGGTTCCACTGCCTGTCCTTCCGAGGCACACCAAACACTGGCACTGGGGGCCTATGAGAGATGCCACCCGACCGTAGTGAGTAGTGGCTGTCCACTCCAGTTGTAGATGGTGACAGAGTAGGCTCCACTAGCTCTGGAGCATGGGAAAAGCTAAAGAACGACACCATCTGTCAATCTTGCTTGGTTCTCTATGGTCTGCTCTGGCAGTTAGCGTCAATAGAAAAAGATCTGTTCACAGTATAATGTGGGACTCTTGGAGTACTTGCTAAGCTCCTGCTTTCCTTTCTATTGCTCATAAAATCACCATCCAAGAGGGTGTTCATAATAAGCTGTTCTGTGCAAAAAAAAAATCCATTCTAGACCCCTATAGAAGAGAATGTGTGTGTGTGTGTGTGTGTGTGTGTGTATTCCAATAGAAAATACAGATTATGGTTATGAAACACTGAAGATTAAAATGCAATGTGCTTTATATTTGCCATATTCAAGGTAAAGATTGAATGTAATGTTTAATCAAATTTAATTGGAGATACCCAATCTGAAATTTATTCCATTTCTCTTCTTTTCTGTTCCCTTATTTCATTTCATATACTTAAAAACTAAGTATACTTAAAAATTAATATATTAAATGTTCTCTCATACATATGGATATAGCTTCTTCAGAATTGAGCATAAAATAAATGACAAATAAATGACTCGATGGCTTATTACATGTGTTTGAGATATGTATATATGAAAGATCTTACTTGTTTCCCAAATATTTGGGGTGGATCTACTATGCGCTCACCCGTGTTCTAGTTCACAAGAAAACAACAGGGAAGTCCCTGTGCTCATTAGAATGTGCATTCTTGTGGAATTTTCTGGAATTAAAGAATAAACCTGGGGGGCTGGTGAGATGGCTCAGCGGGTAAGAGCACCCGACTGCTCTTCCAAAGGTGATAAGTTCAAATCCCAGCAACCACATGGTGGCTCACAACCATCTGTAACAAGATCTGGCTCCCTCTTCTTGAGTGTCTTCTGGAGTGTCTGAGGACAGTTACAGTGTAACTTACATATAATAAAATAAAAATAAATCTTAAAAAAAAAAAAGAATAAACCTGGTCCACATCGGGATTTTTGATGATGTTGATGGCCCATGTCACCATTCAGGTTTGTAACCTGTGCTGCCACCTGAGGCCATGTGGATGTCTGTGGTCCGTGCTCCTTCTCAGGGCTTTGTCTGGGTCTGTGGTCCTACGGCAACGAGGGTCTGTGTTTATAGTCTGTGATGTGGCCAGAAACCATGCGGATGCCCATGACCCATGCTCCCACTGACTGTTAAAGAGCACGGGGAGCTACTTTGGCAGTGATGCTGCTGAATAGTGTCCTCTATTCTGAATTAATATTTGCACACTTGTTTCAGAGGGACACGGAAGGCTTTTGTGCTAACCCCTACCCCACCTTAATGACACCCCCGCCCTGTACCCTGCCCCCTCCCCCAAAGTAGCACCTAAATAGAAAGCCATAAAAAAAAAAACTCCTTTGAAGTCTGATAAGGATGCCAAAGTGTAGCTCTCTACAATTGATGGTTACTGGGGTGGGGAGCAGGGGGCGAAGAACTCAGTTCTATTTAAAGGGCAGGCGGCTGAGAGTTTGACCATGATCCAGTTAATATATAGATAACACAAATTGGATTTTTTTCTATTCCTTTTCCTTTTCTTTTCTTTTTTTCTTTTTGGTGGGGAGGGAGGTTACAAGGGAGGTGCAGACATGGAAGGCCTGGGAAGTGAATGTCATCAGTGTGCATGATGTGAGATTCCCAAAGAATCAATAAACATACTACGTTGGAAGAAGATAAAGAAACCTCCTGTAAGATAATAAATGTCTCCAGATTTTAAGTTGGAACAGAGCTTTGTGAGTTTTGAAAGTGGCCTGGTGAACAAGAACGTGAAAAACAGACTTCTGGTAAAGCATATTGTTGATCTCTTCCATCCTGGATTGAGATCATTGCCTTCCAGACACTGAAAGCAATTGAGAGTCGGCCGGCCCAGCAGTGAAGAGAGCATGCTCCGTATACAGGACTGGGGTTGGCTTCCGCCATTCATGTAGGTTGCCTCACAAGCGCCTGCAACTCCAGGTGCTCCGGATCCTGCACCCTCCTCTGGCGGGTAGCATGAGTCTGTGCGGTGAGGGAAACATGGCAGTCCTCGGGACCGTGACTCGCCCCTCCTCAATCCCAGTCTCCCTGCACAGTCTTGCCTCTGCCTCTGAGCTGTGATGCTGAAGGAAGCCAGCCCCTCAGAGCAGCCTCTTGTGAACACTGCACTGGCTCACAGCGCAAAGAGACTCAAAGGATACGATGTAGGACTCAGTGACCAGTGACTCATGATTACTTGGCATTATATTGAAAGGTACATCGGTCCCGTGTGCCCGTTCCTTTTTTTTTTTAATAATAGGAGCTCAGAGAATTATTATCTTTTGTAAGTGGCCCAAATCCCCTAAGTTGGTTGCTGTCTGAGCTGGAGCTACGTTCCTGGTTTCTGAGTCAAGTGTCCTCTATTATGAATTAATATTTGATAAGTAGACAGTGAGAAACTTTCCAAGACGTAAACATAATTATAATTCAACAATTATAATTCAGTATTTTAAAGGAAAGTTTTTAAAACTCCCCACAATAATGTATTTTATATAGAAAGGAAAAAGAGCTGTAATCATTCGATTTTTAACTCCCGGCTAATATTCCTTCCTCTGGGGAGGTGCAAGTGCGAGCAATTCAATGCATATCACAATATCATAAATAATTTAAAATAATTGCTAATAAATTTGCAAATAATCTGGGAAAAGGAAGAATATGCCCTGGTGATTTGGGGTGATTTCAGAAAAGAACCATCTCCATGACTGACTTAGCTGAATAAATCTTGCCAGTCTTCCATGTTTGGGGCTTATCTCTTTCTATTTTAGCTGCCTGGGTGGTCTCTAGGAATGACTGATAATGGATATGTGATATAAGCTCCTCATAGATGACATGGACGTGTATTCAAATGTATACTTTGAGCTTATACCCAGCAAAAGCAGTAGCAGCTCATGGACCCCTGATGCCATTGCCGGATGGTTAATCCTTTATCACCTGTGCTATCAGAAGTGTTCTAGATGAGATAAGACATTCTGTAAGCAGCCAGTGGGCTCTCTGAGGGCATCATTACCCCCAGGACCTGGATCTGGCTTCATCTCTGCTCCCTGCTCTTCGGGATATGCATCGAAAGAATTCAGATGAGTCCCACACAGTGTATTGCAGGAGACAGAAAAAGTTTAACACATAATAGTCAGAGTGAGAACAGAGGGAGGTCGGGGGAAACTATGTTGCTAAGGATAAACTTGACAGGACAAATCCCTGCAGAAGCCACTGTATCTCTCAATATTCTTAGGTTTGGACCAATGGTTTGCCTGAGGAACATTTTCTTTATCTGGGAGATCACAGGGTGCACTTGTATCAACCCTTAAGGGACGGAGACAAAGGTATGTCTTTGTGGTTTATAGGAAGATTCCAGCTAGATAGTAATCTTGTGGGCCTGACCCAGACCCCACTCTTCTGACCAGAGTTCTCTGGTTTTGCTCTTCTGACCAGAGTTCTCTGGTTTTACTCTTCTGACCGGAGTTCTCTGGTTTTGCTCTTCTGACCAGAGTTCTCTGGTTTTTCTTCTTATTTTACAAGTTGCTGATTATGATGGAGATGACCATCCTCAAGAACGTTCAAAACTGCTAATGTATAAATGACTATCAATATGACAGAAGGGCACCTTTGTCAGTTAATATTTACCTAAACACGGGGTCCTCCCAGCCTTTCTCCTGAAGTACTTTTAACATCGAATGGGATGACAGAAAACCAGCCAATGTGACTCAGAACTATTTCAAAGACATCGATCAGACCTTTCCAGGTGGTTGGAATAGGTGTTGACTTATGAGAGGCTATTTCAACAACAGCGAACAGGGAAGGGAATATTTATTAGACACAGCGTACTCTTTGTTAGGCCAGGTGTCTAACGTGTATCATTTCATGTGACTCTCCCTGGAGATAAGTAGTTATTATCATCTGTTTTAAGACGGTAGATCTGGAGCTCTGGTATAGGTTTCCTTGATTGAATGTCCTGTAGATCACTATATAAGAGCCCACCAAACTGTCTCGCTACTGTGGTGTAAGCAGTTTGTGCTTCCCTGGGCTTTTCCTGAAACCTCAATATCGTCTCATCAGCAGGCTCTAGAGGACTGAGAGTCATCTCATAACGACTTTTACCTTGCCATACAATGCTCAGGGCTCGAGGGCAGGAGGCCTGGACGATACAAAAGCAGTGACTGAAGTGCTTAGACGTGGATATGAGGTGTGTGATAGTTTGTATGTGCTTGGCCCAGGGAGTGGCACTATTAGGAGGTGTAGCCTTGGAGAAGGAGTGTCACTGTGGGTGTTTGGCTTTAAGACCCACTTCCTAGCTGCCTGGAAGTCAGTCTTGTCTCAGAGGCGGCAGACAAAGCTCCCCCTGCACCATGCCTGCCTGGATGCTGCCATGCTCCTTCCTTGATGATACTGGACTGAATCTGTGAACCTGTAAGACAGCCCCAATTGTCCTGATAAGACTTGCCTTGGTCATGGTGTCTGTTCACAGCAGTAAAACCCTAACTAAGAAGAGGTTACCTGAATCCCTTGCCTGAAATGCTTGGGACCAGATCAGTGTGTTTCAGATTTGATTTTTTTTTTTTTATATTTAGGCATATTTACATATGTACAATGAGATCTCTTAGGGAGGCATGATGGTTAATCTTGGTAGTCTACTAGACCCTCCTAGGAAAAGGGAATCTAAATTGAAGAACGGCCTCCATCAGACTGGCCTCTGGACTTGTCTGTAGGGCGTTTGCTTCACTGCTGACTGATAGACGGGTGCCCAGACCACTGTGGGTGGCACCACCCCGAGCTGTATAAGTAAGGTCCCTAGATGTGAGCTAGCTGGTCAGCAATGTCCCTCCACCTTTTCTGTTGCTAGTTCCTGCTTTCAGTTCCAGCCTTGGCTTCTCCAGATGAGGGACAGATGTAGCCCTCTCCTCCCCAAGCTGCTTTTGGTTGTGGCATTTAAGCCATCAACAGCAAAGTGAAGTAGGATGGGAAGATTTCCATTTAAGCATAAGATGTATTAGCATTCATGTGCAGACCACACAGGCGGCCTCAGTGCCATTTCACGAGAGTTTTACTACACATGCATTTTGGGGAGGATCTATCAGATGAGGGAACATTCTGGAGGGTCACCAGAACCTGGTACACCTGCTCACTCTTTTACAGAGATCCAGGAAATGGAAATTGGTAGAAGAGGTTCAGAGATTGACCTGAAGAAGACAGAACAGAGTCTCCATCTCAGATCTGTAGGAAGCAGGAGGGACAGGATGTTGGGGGTTGGTGAGTAGCACTTGTAAGAGATGACAGGGAGGTACTACAGGTGATGGTGGGGAGGACGTCCCTGTCTTCAGCGACAGGAGGGTTCTTCACCTTGAGATCTGTCTTTCTTCCTCTTCACTACTGGGAACTTCACAATGGACTTTGCTTTCTTGCAGCTCGTTTATTAGAACCTAAGGAAGGCTTTCAGCTCAGTAAAAAGGAGGGATGTAGAAGGAAGGGAGCCAGGGACAGCTGCCAGTGCACCCCTTAAGCAGCTTTTTGTCAAGGCTGAGACTGTTTTTCACATAGGTCATATGGGCTGCAGAGCTAAGTCTGGATCTGAAGGCCATGCTTCAGAGCTGGTGATCTACTGCACCTCTGACCCTGTTTGTCCCAGTGATGTTCAGAACACACTGAGACTGGGAAAGCAAGCAACACAGGCAGAACTCACTGCAGACCTGCAGCGTCCAGAGTGGAGACAAGACATTCTGGACGAGCAGGTGAGGGAGGCAGCTGCTGGAATTTTCCAGAATGTGCTAGAGAGAACCAACCTTCAGAAAGTACTGGTGGCAAACTCTTAAAGCACATGAAGTTATACATTCCGAAATGCTTTTACAAACTGTGACAGGGTCCTGAGAGAATTAAAATGAGAACAGCAAAGAAAACCTGGAGAGAAACGAAACTCTTAAACAAGTGTGCATGCATGTGCACACACAAACAACTAGTGTGCACGCATGTGCACACACAAACAACTAGCTGGTAGCGGGTGACTGGCAGCATCTTTCTGCTACACTTTTACTAACTTACGATATATACATCTATATATAAGCTTACTGCTCCTGAAGAGCAGGAGAGAGAGAGAGAGAGAGAGAGAGAGAGAGAGAGATGGTAGATGATAGATAATAGACTGACAGATAGATAGATAGTGACATTTTCAAATATATTTGTGTATAGAGAGTTGTTGGGGGTATACAATGTATATGAGTAATTTTTAATGTAATCACCGAAGAAATAACTGCCTGACTCCCATGGTGGAAGATTAAAGGTAAAGAAGAAAACTAATATTGCATGCATGATAATGCTGAATTCAGTGCTCGAATGTTCTATTTTATAAGGCCATAGCACTTGATATGTTAAAGAATAGGATACTATAGAATATATATATGACTTAATAAATTATTGGTTTTAATCAGTATCAAAGATCGGTTGGGGGCTTCAAAAATGTCTCGGTGGTTAAGAGAGCTCACTGCTCTTGCAGAAAATCCAAGTTCAGTTGCAAACACCCACATCAGGCTGCTCACAAACACTCATAACTCTTTAATCTCAGTTTTAAATAAAGCCGCTGAAACAGGTTTCGCAAGCAAACCAGTACTAACCTTCTGAAAAGAAAAAAAAAGGTTTTACCCCTAACTACCACTAGGTGGCACCGCAGATACAGCCCTGGCCTAAAACCTTTCAAAAGTTGGTCTTCGAGTTCCCCAGAGCTAAGAGATCCATGCAGCAACACAGGCATAGATTTTGTGCGGGATCCAGAATTTTCCAAGAGTTTAGTTCTAGTAAAAATATTTTTAAGAAAGTCAGAACAGTAAAATTAAAATTCGGACAACTCATTTTTTTAGCCGCCCCCCCCCCCCAATCCTGCCAGTTACATTGAGCTGTTTCTTCCAGGGTCTATGTTTTACTTTCTGTCTTTTCACTTTTGAAGTTGTGCTGTTTAGATTTGACATTTCAGACAAAATTAGTTTGAGTATTAAGTTTATAATGACAGTTTTAAGACATCTGCCTTATCTGGGATGTTCATCTGCCCAAAACATAGACTTCTCTTTCAATGCTCAAACACAGCACTCTTTCCACAATCCCCTTCCGGACTTTCAAAACCCAGTCTCTCCCTCTGAATCCAACTCCTCACTAGGTGTGTGCATCCAGAACTTTTACCTCACGTATCCAGTCCCTTAAATTAAAAAGGAGTTTTTAAACCTCGTGAATATTGATTTGTGTGTGTGTGTGTGTGTTTTTTCTTGTAACTGGATCGAGTGTAGTCCAAGCTACCACTAGCCTCAAATTCTTCATGTAGCTGAGGACATAGTTGGGCAAAACTACTTATCTCAAAGGAGGAAATGAAAGGAAGAAGACCTGACCCCACTACTCCTTCACAGAGAACACAATCACCAGTCCCCACCTCTCAGTGGCAGCAGGACCACCAACCAACCGTCCCACACTGGGGGCCGTGGCTGACACGTAGGCGTTCAAGGGCTGTGGTGGTTAATATCAACTTGGTGGCGTTTATAATCACCATGAAAACAAATCTCTGGGCAGTCTGTGATGGATTATCTAGCCGGGGTTAATTAGGGTTGGAGGAACCATCCAATGGGTATGGCTCCTGAACTCAACAAAAAGGAGAAAGAGCTGAGCACAAGCGATCATCTCTCTCTGCTTCCAGACTGCCACAGGACCACCCACCTCAAGTTCCTCCCGCCCGCCTCAAGCTCCTCCCACCGTGAGTTTCCCACCATTGCAGCCCTGGAGCTTGACCGGCTAAGGTGAAGTGTGCAGGAGTCTATTATGGAACAGAAGACAGAGCTGACAACGGACCAAACTGTGGTAGAGACCAAAACTTGCAGTAAAGACACTCCACTGTCCGAAGAAGACCCGCCTGCTGATGGTTGGAGTTCATGGTTCACAAACGCCTTCCAGTTGATGTTTCTCAGGGTGATGAAATAATTTGTTTGTTCAGCTCCAGGAAGCCTGTGGGTGTTTGGTATGTGCTAAATTATTGATTGACACTCAGAGGCAAGTTTCAAAGCCAGCATGTTTTCTTCCTGAAGAATCTACTCCCAGTCCACACAGCCAACTAGGAGATCTCTTATCCACTCCTTCAACTAACACCTTTTCAATGTTCTTAGGGACATGGGGGGGGGGGGCGTGGGGGGAAGGCTTCATTTCAATTGGCGCTTGCAAAGGAGAACCATCCAAAAGGCCATTACCACCACTCATTATTAGCATACAAACTCAATTTAATGTTTACACTAGAAAGAGGGCATTTTTCAAATGCATGATGGTTTCATTCAGATCTCTGCATCCATTTTTACAGAAAACTAGTTAAGTCTAACTTATGGCCATAGCCTGCAGAAGGATCTCTTGACAGAGCTATATGTGTTTGCATCCTCAGGTATCGGGGAATGGTTCTAATGATATTTGTGTTGATTCTGCTTCCAAACTCACACGAGAATCTGTGCGTCCAGACTCTGAGGGTCCCTGCCCAACCCCCACCCTCCTTTGGCTCTAATTGGTGAATAAAGTTACTGATAGCCAATGGCTGGGCAGGGAGACTGAGGTGGGATTTTAGGATTCCCAGGAAGGGACTGAGACACAGGAGCAGGGATTCCTCCATTAGGAGGCTGCAGGAGACCATGTGGGAATAGATGCAGGAGAGAGAGCCTGCGGGACATATAAGAATCTGAAAAGCAGCCCCAGGGGCACTCCCCCCGATTAGGTCTGGGGTAACAGAGATGAAATATAGATTTTAGAAAGTGATAACTCAGGAATATCAGAGGTGAAAATGTTAGCCACGTGGAGTTAGGAAGAAGCCTGGCCCTTGGGCTAGTTAAGGCATATTAAAAATATCGCTGCCTGTTTGTGTCTTTGAATCGTGGACTCCAGAACATTGGGTTGGGTAGAATCACGCTGTCCCTACTGGGAAGTAAAGAGTGGATTACCTCTTCACTCAGGGCTGGAGTCTACTCTATTATCTGAGTGGAGTTTGGGGTAAAGGAGTAGTATGTGTTTCAAATACAATCCACTGTATTTACTTGTTTGTTTTGGTTAGTGGTGGGCATGGGGGGGGGGAGGGAAAGGGTTGCCAGAAGTCCACAGTGAGCTTGAAAGAGCCTCTCCTCTTGTTTTCTTCCACTTTGTCCCTCCCCATCTCTGGCTTTCCTCCCTCTCCTCCACAATGTCCCTTTCCCACTAATGATCCATTTTGCATTGTTTAGCTGTCTCTTATCTTCCTAATTTTTTCAACTTTGTTTTATCTTGAAGACAGATAAAGTAGCTTTTGTACTCTGTGTGGAAGAGAAAAAAAATTAACTTTCATGTTGATTAAAAGGCAGTCCTTGTATTGGTTGAAAGCAACACATGTTCTTGTTCGTGGTGGTACATCTAGAATCAGAAGAACCAACTGAGACATAAACAGACAATCGTTGTAAAAAGGCATTTTCTTTTTGCTTCTTTTTATGGGGTGGGCTTTTGTCCCGCAGAGCACATGTGTAGGTCAGGGGACAGTGTGGAGTGGACAGTTCTCTCCTTCCACCACGTAGGTTCTGGAACTCAAAGCTCAGGCTCAGTGGTAAGCAGATGTATCCACTGAGCCATCTTGATGGTCTCCCTGCAACTGATTTTAAATAATGTATCCTTAGCTTTTAATTAACATGTGAAGTTCCAACAGATTACATTCAGGAAAAGATGTATAACACCATCATTGCAAAGCCATTTTTTGTTTTTGTTCCTCTTAGTAACAGTTCCACCACCATCAACCGATGCATTCATCTTCCTGGATATTTTTTTTTCTGAACCAAGATTTCTTATATAAGCTGGAAAATGCAGAACATAAAAGTATGGGCATGCAATTTCATTAGGCTGTAAGAAAGACTCGGCACGAGACAGGGAACACAGAATTCACTGAGACTGATAACCCATCAGGCACAAGAGCCATCAAGTATGCCGTGGCGATGGGGCAGTCATTTTAGTTCAAGCATTGTTTCGAGTAACACCGTGGAAGACAGCTGTGCTGGCTGTCAGTGTGGTGATGAAGCAGTTGGCCCAGGTGGGCGGGGGATAGGAGTGGGTGTGCGGTTGGATAGGGCGGAAAGAACATCAGTGGGAGGAAGGGTAAATTATCTGTAAGAGAATTAAAGAGTGAAGTTCAGTCTTCCAGTGCTATCTTCTCCATCATCTTATACAACAACTCTCAGGCAGATGATATGACAGGTACACATGTCAGTTTGTGGTGGGGACTGGCTCTTTCCTCCCTCCCTCCCTCCCTCCCTCCCCTTCCCTTCTTCTTCTTGTATACTTCCTTTACCTCTTCTCCCATTTGCTTTTTCTTACCTCCCTAGTCTGTCATTATTTTTTAATTATTATTTTTATTTTTATCATTTATGTATATGTATAAAGTGAGCTAACTCTCTTTCTCTCTCTCAGTGTGTGTGTGTGTGTGTGTGTGTGTGTGTGTGTGTGTGTGTTAGGTGTATGCTGTGCATGTTCCATAGGGGCAGTGCCCATGGAACCCAGAGAAGGGTACTGGGTCGCCAGAAGCTTGAGTCACAGGCAGTGAGTTGGGTACACAGAGAAATGCACGTTGAAGCATCTGCTGCTGTCCCATCCTATTCCCGAACATGAAAACCTGAATCATGCACCACTTGCAAAAGTAGCAGAACATTTGGAGACTGGTCCGTAGGCTCGTTAGGACTGCGGTTATGGAAGAAGGGTAGTTTGTGCCATGAAAACAGTGGGGCAGCCACGGTGGGGATCATGCATCTTGAAGATGTGGATGCATGTTACAAGAACTGGTCAGTGTCCATTCAGGAGAGTGGTACTACCACTTGCTCGCTGAAGTCATGCTGGATGGTCCAGGAAACAGTTACCAAGGAAACGGGGAGATGTCTGCATCCGTTAAAAGAGGTTACAAATGATGCCAGTTGCTATTCTAGACTCCTCTTAGCCTAGGAATGTGAGAGCCAAGGGCAGTGAGGTCCCAGCGCTCTAGCCCAGTGCTTCTGCGCCTTCCTAAGGCTGCCACCCTGTAATACAGTTCCCCATGTTGTGGTGACCACCCAACCTTAAATCTCCCAAAACTAGAGCCACCACTACTTCATGACTATAATTTGGTAGTCATGAATCATAATGCAAATGCCCGTGTTTTCCTATGGCCTCCGGTGACCTCTGTGAAAGGGTCATTGGATCCCTGCCAAAGGGCTCACGACCTCCAGGTAGAAGACCACTGCTCTAGCTTCCTGTCCTTACCCCAAAAAGGTGAGAACCAAAGTCAGCAAGGTCCCAACACTTGGAGCTTCACAAACTGCAAGATTTCCAGGCTGGGGAAATCCGGGAGGAACCGAATTAATGGGAAGGTAAAGTGATTAAGACCAGGTCTCAGGTAAACAAGCCCAGCTGATCAGAATGACTGGCACTGTGGGAATCAGGCTGGAATATTGCTCAGAGAATAGTGGGAAATAGGAGAGCTTGGTCCGTGCTTATACCATGTGAGGCAGAATGCCTTCATAAAATGGCTAAGCATCAGCAAGCATCATAGCCGATATGCTGAACCATTGGAGGAGGGTAACCATAAATGGTGTGTACAAGTGTTCAATGCCATAGTCGATATGCTGAAACACTAGAGGAAGGTAAACCATACCATATATGGCACACGCAAGTCCGGATGTGGAGTTGGAGATGCCCACAAGCCCACAAAATATAGTAGAGTGTCAATCACCTAACTCATTTTTGAGCTCAGAAGTGAACCCGGAGCATAACATAAATTGCAATCATGTGCAAAGACCTGTATTTGGTAGGCTGCAAGCACAAGGCTGTAGGGTACCTCTGACACTGCTGTTTTAAACTCTTCTCTGCTTTGTTTTCCTTTCTCATCCTCAAAGAGGGAAATCCTGTGGTTTTCCGGAACAGTATCAGGCAAACAGACGGGCTCTTGCTTTCAGATGATTGAAATACTAGGTGCTTGCCTTGTTTGAAGCCCCATCTCTCCCAGTTTCATGACCTCCTTGTCCTCTGTCATTGTTAGTAACTCCGAGTCCAGTTAGTACTCACTATATATAGTGGGCCATCCACTAGGTTGTGGACAATCTACCAGAGGCCATGTCCCCAAAGGAAAGTGTTCTTTCTCCCTCAGAAGCCATCAGTGGAGTCCAGAGTGAGGGCACGACCACTCTGGAACATGTAGCACATAACCATTAGAACCCCTCAGGATTTCAAGGGATTCAAGGAATCCCTTGAATGGGGTAAGGGGAGAATTCAATTGAAATGTGGGGTAGCGCCCTTTAGTTAATGCAAAAGTGGCTGGCTGACTTCTGCGGAAGGGACTGAGGGGTTGAGCATACAGAGTGGATGGCAGAGAACCCCTGAAGCATCCTGACGCCCTGGGTTAGGTCCCATCATTGATTAACTGCATATGATGGCGCATGCCTGCAATCCCAGCAACAGGAAGTAGAGATAGGAATTCAAGGTTGCCTTGGCTACAGAGGAAGTTTGAAACCGGGCCCAGGATACATGAGACCCTGTCAAGAAGAGGTGGGGTGATCTTGTCACCGGCACACCACTGGGAGGCAGTGGAACCTGTAGAAGGTGTTCGTTTGGGGGAGAGAGTTAGATCTAACACCCAACGGGCTCTGCAGCCCCTCAACAGTGAGATCACCAGCGCACCGAGGACAGAGCAAAGGAGGCGGGGTTGAGCCAATCTGCAGGCATTGACAGTAAAGTGTATGTTTTCCAGGTTCAAATACAGACCTGAACGATCACCCCACCTCTTCCTCACAAGTGCCCAGTGTGGCCAGAGCCTGGCATCAGACCCTCTAGGACTAAAGCTGCCAATAGGTGTTGCCTGATGCCGGTGCTGGGAGGGGACAAACCTCCTCTGCCAAAGACCTGCCACTCAACCGCTGAGCCGCTCCTCCAGCCCCTAAAATTACATCTTTAACTAAATTTTGTAGCGATTCAGATTGTTTTAATTTTTAGTGGTTATAGCTATCACATGCTTATATTTAAAGGGAGAGTAGGCTGCTACAATTAAGGATTTTTTTCAAGTGTTTAATCCCACTTTGTTCCTAAATGCTCAATAGCAAGACAAAAACCTCTTAAACAAAATGCTATACACCTGAGCCGGGCGTGGTGGCACACGCCTTTAATCCCAGCACTCGGGAGGCAGAGGCAGGCGGATTTCTGAGTTCGAGGCCAGCCTGGTCTACAAAGTGAGTTCTAGGACAGCCAGGGCTATACAGACAAACTCTGTATCAAAAAACCAAAAAAAGGGGCTGGTGAGATGGCTCAGTGGTTAAGAGCACCGACTGCTCTTCCAAAGGTCACAAGTTCAAATCCCAGCAACCACATGGTGGCTCACAACCATCCCTAACAAAAACCTGATGCCCTCTTCTGGAGAGTCTGAAGACAGCTACAGTGTACACACATAATAAATAAATAAATAAATAAATAAACCTTTAAAAAAATTAAAAAAAAAAAGCTATGCCCCACTGGGACAGCCATTCATTAATAACTGTGAAGCCACATTAGACTTCCCAACCGTAGTAAATAAGTTTAAACGTTGGAATAGAGAAATTCCGGCTGATACATCAACTGCGTATTTGAGAGAAATGATAAGTAGGACTTTGCCAGGGAGGAAGGAGTCTTCCTGGCACAAAAATCTGTTTTGTTGATCAGATAAAGTGGTAATTATTTCCATTCAAGGCTATTTTTAAATTGTCTGTGTCTGCGGAGTCAGTCTTGGCTGTGATAAAGCTTGACCTACCAGAAAGCTGGTGTGAAAATTACTGATGATTTGCTTACATAAACATGAGCGCTCAAAAGCTGATTTTCTGTTTTCTTTCGATCCCTTTAATCATAGGGGCTCGCTCTAGAAACCTCAATATCCTTTGTTCTCCAGCCACATGTTGTCCAGAAATAGACATCAGGTGGCTTTTGAGACATTCTCCATTGTGCAGCTTTGGACCAGTCACTCTGACATTCTGGCTGGAATCTCAGTCTTGGGACTAAGAAATTCCTTAAGTCTTGTCCCCCTCAGAAGATGACAACAACAGAAATTAAGAAATCACCAAAGCTCTATCATCGTGTTGGAGACTGCTTTTATTTGTGTTGCTTGTGGGAGGGTGACAGTCTAATTGGTGCCGTCTGAGGCTATCGTCCTCTGCAGTGGTGTCTGGTGCATTCTATGGGAAACAGTATATTTCCAGGTAACAACATGAGAGTGTGCTCCTTCAATCGTGGACTGTATTTGCTGAGCATTGAGGCAAATCCTACGTTCCCACTCGTTAGCTTTAAGACGAGAATCATGTAGAATGACCCGTGTGGTTGTACAGCTCAATTCAAGGCCTTTTCCCAGTTATGTTTCACACCATCCTCAATCGTAATAAGATCCTCCTAGTCCATGTACCACGAGATGCTTAGTGAAATCAACAGGAATTTAAATGTGAATCTCATCTCTGCTTCAGGTTCTAAAGCCATTGTTTCTTATCTGGATGCAGACGTGGCTTTCTGGAGCTTCTCTAATGGCAGGAATAGTGACTCAACACTGAAGAGTTCTGTATTCTGTCCTTACTGAAGGCTCCAGAGAAAGTATTCTCTGCACTAAATAAAGTATTCTGTCATAAAGCTTTCAAAAACAACCTCCTTAAAGTAGTGATTTTCAACCTGTGGGTAACACCCCTTTGGGGTGGACAAACCCTTTCATAAATATCTCATATGAGATTTCCTGATATGAAACATTGACATCATGCTCCATAACACTAGCAAAATTACAGCTATGAAGTAGCAACAAAAATAATTTTATGTTGGGGTTGTGTGTCACCACAACATGAGAATCTGAATTATAGGGTCACAGCATCGGGAAGTGTTGGGGTCCAGTGCCGGCAGTGGACTGGGTTCCTGGAGGATTGGCCCGAAGCTGA
The DNA here is from genome assembly GCA_902729485.2 of Mus minutoides. NCBI lineage: Eukaryota > Metazoa > Chordata > Mammalia > Rodentia > Muridae > Mus > Mus minutoides. Next base: position 68,864 of record LR749711.1, read on the forward strand.
AATGAAACTAAGGGAGTGGGGGAAGAAAGAAGGTCTCCGAGGCTACATGGTTGCTTCTGCTTAGAACGACTGTTTAATGGTGGACAAGCATTTGGGGATAAAGGAAGGGAAACCCCGCCCCCAGTCTTCTGGAGTTTGGCGGGAACCCTGAAGTCTCGTGACATCTCGCAGGTTGCACAGGTGGGCTGGTTGTAGGTGGGCCTCTGGTAAGCTGGGCGGAGCTGGGTGACCTAGGAGACTTGCAGAACCTGGCTGCAGGGGTACCGGGCTCTCTTAGCCTAGTTAACAACACAACGGATGCCATTGGGTGCGGCAAGACTCTGGCCATTGCACCATGTTGGTGGGGAAGGGACACCACATGGAAGGTTGAGAACCCCTGACTTAAAGGGAGCTGAAGTGCCTGCTGCTCATGTCGGGCAGACCCGAGGCTACGCTGAGAGCCTAGTAAAGATCTATGAATTGAAGAAGCCATCACTAGACCATGGTCGTTTCTATCAGTAACGGACAATGTGTTTCAGGGAGCACTCTGCATCTCAGACTCCTCTCAATTGAGCAAAGTCACTGGAAGGTTTTACCTCAGGGACAAGCCTCGCCGACTGACAACAGCAGTAGAAGATCTCCCACACACCAAAGCAAGCTTTATGACCAAGGAACATGCTACCCTCCAAAGGATATGGTCTGCTCCTTGTGGGAGGCCTCAAGAACTCTCAACTCCTAATTCAAGCAGAAAACTCAACTCTCTGTGAACCAATAGTTCAATTCTGTCCACTGTCTGGAATCCCATTTAAAACTTCACCGACTTTAATACTGACACATTGTTACAACCCTGACGCAACACTTCTGAGCCTGAAGTCCCGCTCCTCTGGCTCTTACAACCTTTCTTCCTCTCTTGATGGATGCTCCCGGAGCCTTGGGTGTAGGGGTCTTGTTGTGGATGTCTCAAGACGCTGTCATTGTTGTTATTGTGTTTCAGGTGTAAGTGCCACAATCAGAGATATAGGGCAGGTTACACAAGGCAATGCCTGGACTCCAAGTGGGCTGCTTCTGACCTCAGCGGTGACACTGTGACTCTAATTAGCTTCTGGCAGGAATTAACTTCTAATTACCTCTATCAGTCACTCAGGATCAAAGAGAAAGTGGCAGGGCCAGTGCATTTGGAGGATGTGTGAAGTTGGAGGGGTGGGGGTGGGGGGGAGGAGAGAACCCTACAGACCCTGTGACTCAGGTATGCAACCCAGAGGATGCAGAGTCCAGATGTTAGCTGAGAACATGTGGATTTGGGAATCTGAAGGAAAGTGGAAAAGATGATGGCAGTTCTGCAATGGATCATTTCTGGAGGAGCCGATTATTTATTTAGCTTCAGCTTCTTGCTTCTTGCTTCTGGCTTTGATCAGACCCACCACTCAGCCTTCCTGCTATTTGACAGTCCTGTAGAATTTAACGTCTGCATGCTTTCAGTGTGGCTTCTCAATGTTCTTTCCCAATGTTCTGTGGTTGGAATGCAAAGTTTCTTAATATTTGATAAACCCTCTCCTCTTCCACCAGCCAGCATCAGCTGGAACGCTCCAAATGTGTCCTGTTTTGCTGCGCACATGTCAGATTATATGAACAACACATATTTAACTGATACTTTAAAAACATAAGACGGTTTGTTAATCTGTCTGCTTTCTCCATTTGCAAAGCTTTCCTTTAACGATTGGCTGGGATTTACCTCATCTGCATCTTTAGAGGAAGCTCTTTAAACTTGATGCTTTGTGATGAACATAATACAGCCTGGGAAGGGATGCATGGTGTTGTGAACCCAGAATAAGCCCTTCATTTGCCTGTCTGGCACAGGAGTCTTTTCACTTTGCTGACAATTCTGTTTTGTTAGCAAGCCCTTTGGAGGCTCAGAGGCAGATTGACAAGCAGGGAGCACTTCTTCATTCCTGATTTATTTTCTCACACAGTCTGCATTCCGGGGCCTTCTGCTACTCTGAAGTTGCTCTCCTTCCCTTCTGTGAATTAGAGTAGATGAGTTTTTTGGGTTTTTCAGTCTGGCAAGAGTTAAAAATTGACCTTAACTATAGCTCTATAAGCTATTAGAACACAGGGTAAAGTTTTAGCATTTCCAGTAAAGACCAAGGAAACGGCATTCTACCCTGTCTTCCTATGCCCCTTCTTGGAACTATAAAACAAAGTTAATTGCAACTATTTTTGTTAGTTTTAAAATAATCTCTAGCAGTATGATCTACTGGTGTTAATCCTCTAGATCAAGGTAAAGGGACAAACAGAGATCAGCAGCCAGCCAGTGATGACTGGCGGAGAATCAGGCATGGGTGCAATGAGTCCACGGTGCCTCTAGCTCCGCCATCCCATAAATAATCCACAGAGCTGCATGATTGACAGCAGCATGGCTGCCACTCTCACTTGCAGAGTGGGACAGGAGTGACAGCATCTTTTTAATTTAGTTTCATGTCTGTCCATCATCACTCTTCATGAGCAAGCTGTTAACACACGACACAGCCACCAAAGAGCAGATGAGGCATCTTGGCAGCAGTTATGCTCGAAATGTCATTGCAGAAGGCAGCAGTTTCCCATCTTTATGCTAAGGAAGCTTGCTACAGAGTTTTCCTTCATAGGCTTTCCCAACTATCTCCGTATTCATGCATTCCCTTTATTGGCTGTCTTAAAAGGGGGCAATATGATTTTTAATTTTTTTCTGACTGATATGACCCATATACCCTCATCACAAGACAGAGGAACTGATGAAGACGAAGGCCTTCTGGGTGAGCCTGACTCCCGTGTATCTACCAACCCCACCCCAGCCACCTCCCCAGAGAGACCACCATCTCTTTGCCTGCTATCTTCATACATTTTCTATGTCACAAGGCATACTTGCACATAGAAAGAACATGGATTGCATACAATTTTCCATATTGCACCTTGTTTTGTGTTGGAGATATTTTCTGACAGCCTGCATGCAAGTATTTTGTAGTTTCAGTGTGAAGACATTTGCATCAGCCTTCAGATAGGCTGGATTTTTAAGAACTGATCTTAATATAATATTTTATTAATTCTTTGAGAATCTCATACTTTGATCACACACACACACACACACACACACACACACACACACACACACACACTCCCTAATTTGTCCCAGATCCAACCCCTGCCTCCCTGCACATTCCCAATCTCATATCTTTGGGGGTTTTGTTGTTGTTGTTGTTGTTGTTGTTGTTGTTGTTTGCTTGTTTGTTTCTTAAATGCTGTTCTTATAGCCTGAGTTGTGGGGCCATCAACCTATCAAAGAACCCGGTCGGCCTCAGGGACAGGGCGTCACCAGCCCGAGCCCCTCCCACTCCATGCTCAAGTGCTGACTGGTGTGATCTTGTGCATGCAACCACAGACGCCTCAGATACACACAAGAGTCAATCCCCTCACATCTGCAAGACACTATTCCCCTCTGGTTTATGCTAACATCTGGCCCTTACACTCTTTCTACTTCCTCTTGTGAGTTGGCCCCTGCAGCCTGTGGCAGGAGATGACTATGCAGATCTGTGGCTGATAACCCCACTATGCACTTTAATTAGCTGTGGGTGTCATCACTAACCACTGCACAAAGAAACTTCTCTGGGTGATGTCTGGGGGCTGTACTAACTTATGGGTATAAAAATATGAATTTAGAGGCCAGTTTGATACCCTGCACATTTATCAAAATAACAGCAGTAAGTTTACCTCTTAGGTCTTCCCCAATTATAGGTTCTTGGCCTTGACTTATTTTTAATGCTATTTTGGGTCCCACAAACTGTCAAAATATTGAGTCTATATTTTAAATTTCCTGTCAGTTTATCACACAAAACTCACTCACTTCATTTGAGTCTATTAACCCCCAATCAAACCTACAATTCCGTTTGAGTTCCTCAAAATTCCAGGGAACGCAGCTAAACTGTTTTCTTAAATACAGTGGTTACTAAGTGTTTGGGTTTTTTAACCCTTTTTCTTCCTCTTCCTCTTCTCCTTCTTCTTTCTCTCTCTCTCTCTCTCTCTCTCTCTCTCTCCCTCTCTCCCCCCCCCCCCCCCCCCCCCCCCCCCCCCCCCCCCCCCCTCTCTCTCTCTCTCTCTCACACACACACACACACACACACACACACACACACACAAATCTTAAATTTGTTCTGATGCCCAATTAAAATTCAATACAAGCTATAACAATAAGAATTCAGAAAGAAATCTAATTCTATCAGGGAAATCTAATCTCCGGTGGTCTGGAAAAATTGAGATGGACTCCTGTGTACTAAATTAGATCCAGAGGTTATGACTCAAAAGTTTTCTCATCAGTCACTTGCTTCTGTGGCCACATATTCCATTAGCTCTCTGCTCCTTTTTATGTTTTAATTTAATGTTTTTCTTTCAAAGATTTGTTTTATAAACACAAAGACTCATCTGCATATACACTTGCATGCCAGAGAGAGCATCAGATCACATTATAGATGGTCTTGAGCCGCCATGTGGTTGCTGGGAATTGAACTGGCAGTCTGGAAGATCGATCAGTGTTCTTAACCGCTGAGCCATCTCTCCAGCCCTCAACTTAAAATTTGTATTTGTTATCAGAGAAAGAGAGGACATGCCATTTCAGAGAGTCTGTTCTCTTATTCCACTGTGGCAATCCAATGAAGGTCACTGTGCTTATGACAATCCTGCCACTGTCTGCTGAGGGCAGGGAAGGATTCAGAGTAAAATTCTATGCCAGAAAATATTGGCCACGGGTAGTGTTTCTCAAAGCATGTTTATTCCTGTGCTTCTGTACTCAGAGAAAGACACGGAAGATGAAGGTGTTGTAAGCGAGAGGAGCTCATCTGAAATACAAGAATCATGAGTATACAGGTCATGAGAGGGTGAGGTTGTGTGTCCAGCCTCAGGTGAGACAGGCATACCCACTTCCTGCTGTGGCTCCGGGACCATCTTGGAAGAGAGTGTGAGAAAAATGTTAACAGCCAAAGGGTGAGGAAGACCAGAGCAAAACAGTGTCACCTGGACAGGAGAGGACAGCTGCACTCATAGACTTGGCTGCGCAGTCGCCTGCCCAAGACCAAGCAGGTCAACACTCCCCCTTTATTTATTTACTTTTGTACGCATAGGGGGTCCTTGCCTGCATGTGTGTCTGCGTGCATTTGTGCTTGGTTCCTACAGAGACCAGAAGAGACAATAGAAGCCTAGAACTAGGGTTATAGACTTTTGAGAACTGTCATACTGGACCTGGGAATAAATGTTCTCAACCTCTGAGACATCTCTTCAGCCCCAGTCCTCATTCCTCCTCTCTTGCTTTGTTTCATATTAAAAAAAATATTTATTTTATTTGCCCCAGTTGCTTTTGTGTTTAAGGGTTGGGGCTGGACCTGTGTCTTGAGCATGCCAGACAAGAGCTTCTCTGTTGAGCTACACCCCAGGCTGTTGTTTCTGTTTTATGTTTGGATTTTCTACTATTTTCCTAGAAATGTATTTTTAAATTATCCATCTATTTTTCATTAACTGTCTTTCCACATCTCAGAAACTTACATCAGCATTATTTTGTTTGTGCTTCTTTTCTAACCTGCTAACGTCGTAGGTTTCTGCTTACAGGTGTCTTTTCATACCCACAGGACATTTTAATGCTATGGCTTTACTAGGGTAAGGATCATTTGTTTTGACCTTTGTATTGATATTTACCAAAGTTGCTGGTTACTATTTAATTCTTTTTCTCCTATTTGGAGTCATAAACTTAAAAGAAAAAATATTCTGCAGTAGACTCTCCCAATCTGTGAGTGAGTGAGTGAGTGACTTATTTCAGTCAGTGTAGAATTTTGGTATGGGACTTTAATAATTCCTCTCTGTCTTCTTACATCTTAAGTACGTTATGGTGCGAGTTTATCATCCCTTCTGATCCGTTTTAAGATGATATTTCTCTGGTTGCTTTGAATACGTTTCTCTTCAACTCGCCTTCTGCACGTTGATTAGGCTGTGTCTCAGGGAAGTTCTGGAATCAATCTTGTTCGGTGTTCATTTGAGATTCTTGTCCTGGAGCATGGCCAGTTCTCAGTAGATGTGCAAGCATTTGCAAAGCTCCTTCCAGCCCCCGTTTCCGGAGTTCGCTCCTCCTCTGCCTCTCAATTCTTCTCGGAGGATGATAGTGTTTGTGTTAGACTCCAGCATCATGCCCGCACGGCTCATAATGTTCAGCGACTTACATCTTCTTTACTTGCCTTCAGTGTTCCTTCCAGATATTTTCTGACATCACATCTTTGAGCTTACTAGTTCTTTCTTCTTCTTTTTAAATTTTAATTTATTTCTGGTGACTTTATGTATGAGGATAGACTTTATTTCATTTCATCCCTTCTTTCTTCTTGTATTTCGCAGTTAAACTTATCAGATGCCCTCTTAATTTAAGGTACTACCTTTATATTTATATCATCTATATTTATAAATTAATATTTATATGTATAAGGTTTGTGCGTGGCCATTTGCATTGCTTCCACTCTGTATCAATTGCTTTCCTACCGCTGTGATAAAATGCCCTGTGTGAGGAGACTTAGAGAAGCAAGGGTTTATTTGAACATGCAGCTTCACAGCCCATCACCATCACGAGGAGAAGCATGGCAGCATGCAGGCATGGTGGCTACAACTTCAAGCCGAGGGCTCACACCTACATCCACAAGCAAGAAGCAGAGAGCCAGGGCAGAACTCTCTAAAGAGCCCATTCCTGTTCTCCTAGTGTCATACCAAGCCTGCCCCATTGGCTTGCTAAGCCTGTCCCCCTCCCCGAGTGACACACTAGGTCTGCCCCAGTGTCATACTTCCTGCAACAAGGCCACATCTCCTCAGCCACCCCACGCAGCACCCTAGACTGAGGATCCTGAGTGTATAGGGGCAGGACAAACCACCACGATGTCTTGTGGCGAGAGCCACATTCATGAGAACCATGCTTTATGGCTTTACTGATTTTTGTCCGTTATTTCTCCCACTGTCTTTAGAATACCCAAACAACCCAGCAACTCTGAGGCTGTACTACACTCCAGCTCTAGATCATCAGTCAACTTCTGTCAGCTTCTGTGGGTGTTGGCTTTTCATTATTGCTGTTTTGTCTTTTATGCCTTGTTTATGCGTAGTAAATTTTGGTGCGTGCATTATGAATGAATGTTTGTGTGCCCACAGACATCGTACATTGGTGCCATAATTCCCAATGTGAGTGTATTTAGAGAGGGACAAACATTCTCCCAGATGAGCTACATTACTAGGGTCAGTATGATTTCTGATTTAAAAAAAAAAAAAAAGAATAACCCATATGCTAAATATGAAATATACGATTGCATTAGTCAGGGTTCTCTATCGGACCAGAATGAATGTGTGTGTGTGTGTGTGTGTGTGTGTGTGTGTGTGTGTGTGTGTGTGTGTATAAATTTTTAGAATGGCTTACAGGCTGTGGTTCAGCTGCTGCAACAATGGCTATTTACCAACAGAAGGTCCAAGAATCCAGTAGCCATTCACAAGGCTGAGTCTCTCAGCTGGTCTTTGGTACACACCAGAATCCCTACGAAGAAGGCTGTAATGACACTGAAGGGATGGAGTTGCCACTGAAATCAAACAGGCAAAGAGGGCAAGCTTCCTTCTTTCATGTCCTTTACCAGCTGCCAGCAGAAGGTGTGGCCCAGAGTAAAGGATGCCCTAGTCAGGTATCAATGGGAGGAGAGGCCCTTGGTCCTGTGAAGGTTCTATTCCCCAGTATAGGGGAATGCCAGGACCAGGAATGGGAATGGGTGGGTTGGGGAGTGGGGGGGGAGCGTATAGGGGATTTTTGGAGGGGAAATTAGGAAAGGGGATAGCATTTGAAATGTAAATAAAGAAAATATCTAATTAAAAAAAAGATCAGGATTAAAAATGGGTCTTCCTATTTCAAATGATTTGACTAAGGAAAAAAAAAAAAAGTCCCTCACGGGTATGCCCAACCCCGTTTGAGTTTTACTTAATCCCAGGTGTAGCCAAGTTGAGAACCAAGATTGGCCATCACAACTGTACAAGGAAGATGATGATAGGATCAGTGTAAGCCGAAGGGGGCTAATAAAGAGGCAGACAGCATCAGATAGATACACGGACGTGGGGTAGGGGATGGGGAGGTGCCACGGGGCCTTCTGGGAAAACAATGATAATAGGATTGCTAAATGATTTTCTTCCATTTAAATTTAGAACTATATTTATTTAAATGACTTTGAGAATGAAATGCAAACGATAATCATCTTGAGAGGTAAGGGTGTATAAGAAAGCCGGTTGGTTGCCTCCTCTTAAATAACGAGAAGACATTTGACATAGAAGGAAGCAGATACTGACTTAGACACTGGCTTAGTTAAGGTTTCCATTGCTGAGAAGAGACACTGTGACCAAGGCAACTCATAAAAGACAACATATAATTGGTGCTGGCTCACAGGTTCTGAGGTTCAGTCCATTATCATCAAGGCAGGAAGCATGACAGCGGCATCCAGGCAGACATGGTGCAGGAGGAGCAGAGAGTTCTACATCTTGATCCAAAAGCAGCCAGGAGAAGGCTGTCCCATGAGCGTCCCATGAGCAGCTAGGAGGAGGGTTTCTTCCATACAGGGCAGAGCCTGAACATAGGACCTCAAAGCCGGCCTATATAAGACACAGTTCCCCCAACAAGGCCACGCCCACTTCAACAAGGCCACACCCCCTAATGGTGCCATTTCCTGAACCAAGCTTACTCAAAGCGCCACAGACACCATGAAGTCAGCTCCAAGGTATGTAATTAATTTTCTCTTCGGAGGAATTGTAAGAAATGGGAAGCTTGTGACAAGAGTCAACATCTAAAGTCCCCTTCTCAGCATGTTTCAGTTGTTTATCCTCAGCTTAGCTGCGTATTTCTTAAATACAAAATGTCACTTCAGTATGATGGTACCTAACGAACCTACAGTCAGACAACCCTCTGTGGCACCTGGCCTGAGAACAAGCATCACTTTTGTTCCTTGTGGTGACAGTGGCCATTTCTGGATACTATGCTCTTGCGGGGTGAGTTTCTGCTTCTTTGTATCTTGCCACATGTGCTGATTACTGATAATGAATTTAGCAGCCTCACACACAATTTCAACTTGAGCTGTAGTTTGTAGTTGTACTGTTTCCTCATCTATTAACAGTGAGTTAGAAGTTCATCTTAAGTCTGGAAGCCAGGGAGTGTGTGACAAAGCCTGTCCCCAGGGGAGTGCACACCAGGAGGGAGGCTAATGGAGCCCTATTTGCTGCTGTGACTGATCTGTGAGGCAGCTGCCATAGGGAGAGTGGGAAGATTTGCAGCTTTGGAGAAAGATGTGTTCTGTAGAACACACCCATGGTCAGAACAGTGCAGTAGAGGTGAGACTCCAATGGTGCCCTTGTCTTCCTTGGTGCAGTGTGTCCAGACTTGCAGGTGTGACATTTAAACATCCATGCTGTTGAGGGGTACAGAGGTTCTTGTATTCACAGAGCAGCATTAAGGGGAAACAGGGCTTCTTAATGGAGAGATAAAATACCTCTTTTCCTGTCCCAGAAGGCTGGGGTAGATTTTCTTTCTTTCTTTTTTTTTTTTAATTTTTCTTTTTATTAGATAATTTCTTCATTTACATTTCAAGTGTTATCCCATAAGTTCCCTATACCCTCCCCCTGCCCTGCTCCCCTCCCCACCCACTCCTACTACTTGGCCCTGGCATTCCCTTATACTGGGGCATATAAACATTGCTAGACCTAGAGCCTTTCTTTGCCAATAATGGCCAACTAGGCCATCTTCTAATACATATGCAGACATGAGCTCTGGGGGTTTTCTTCACAACCCAATGACTTACTTTTCTGTCTGTGGAAGCAGACCACACTTTGCTATAGAGGCAGACCTCACCCTAATTCCCCAGAATGGTTAGCCCAGACTCTTTCCTCTCTAGACCAGTATCTATCATAGTGGAGATGTCACATGTACTTTATGACTGTTTGACCTCTCTGCTACTGGTCAGAGATCACACCAAATTCTAGGCCTTTTAGCTACAGGGCCCGGCCTGGTAGTGACATGTACTTTGTAAAAGAGTTTCTAACCATAAGTCACACCATAAGCCTTATTGTGCCCTGGAATTTGACTGGTTGCTGCCTGGAAACTTTTTTTCCCCCAAATTGTATTGTTTTCAATATGCTGACAATGAGCCGTCTGACCTTACACCCGCTGAAGCCCGATGAAATCAATCTGCACCAGGCTTTCATTCCTACCTCTTTGTGAGGTCCCACTTCCCTGTGTGACACCTGCAGGGGCACCTCATGTGTCCAAGGCTTTTCTATCCACAATGACAAGGATATAGAACCAGCCTACATACCCATTTACAAAAGAATGAGTCTCAAAGATGTGTGTACATACACAGCAGAATTTTAATCATCTGTCAAGAAAGATGAAATTAAGAAACTGTCGGGGAAGTGGATGTAATTGTAAAGGTTACCTCTAAGGTAATAGAAAGTCTCAGAAAGATGAAAGAGCACGAGTTGTCTCTCCTAACAGTCATATGTGTGAGTCCCACCTCCTAAAAGTCATATGATGTTGTGAGAATATTCATTGGGTGTTGTGGTGAAAAGGTCAGCTTAGGAACTTTGGGAAGGTCATGAAACACTTGCCCCTTCAGAAGGGAGAGGCTAATTAACATTTCTCAGACCACAGAGTAGAAACAACCTGCGGGTGGGGACCCATTCCTCAGGAAGGACTGTTGCCCACCTTCAGACAAAGGAAGTCCTTGTCCCCTCATTCCCTAAAGATCAAGCAGTTTAAAGGGTACACTGTTCTGCCAATCATATTGTACCTAGTTGCTGATGCTCTATTCTGCCCCTGGAAACCCTATAAAAACTCCCCAGTGGGTGCTGGAGGTAGCCTCCTGCCTCTCCTTCTGGTCTGGGACGACCCCAGTGCACTGGAACAATAAATTCTTCTTGCTTTTTGCATTGATCCCAGCTCCATGTGATTCACTCAGGGGGTCCCTAGTAAGATAAGGCTACCTGGAGTCTTACAGTGGGAGTAGCTGTAGACTATGAAACTCCATAAATGACCATGAAAGGGGAGCAGAGAGGTGTTTAGGCACAAAAGGTCGTTTGTGACTTGAAAGCAGAAAGCAGTTGGGGGCTCAACAGAGGGAGGATAAGGAAGGGGGCAGGAAACAACAAACATTGTTTGAAAAAATGCTACAGTGAAACTTACTTTTTTGTAGGCCAATAAAAACTTTAAAAGAAACTGCAGGAGCGCACACTAATGCCTTCCTTATTGAGAGAGGAGTACTGGCTTATCAGGGCTATACAAGGCGATAAGGAGAGACAGCTAATGGGACAAGATGAGAAAGGCTGCTCACATGAAACCTGGCTTGTGGGCTTGTGGCCTCTTCAGTGGGATCTATTGGATAGGAAAGGTATAATAGAAACTCAAACTTAAGTCATTGTAAAAGTATAGACATATATTTTGTATATGTAATCATATACATTATAAATATTCTAAATTTTATGTTAGACATAAATCATAGATAATGTAAATATCATATATTTAAAATGTATCATATTTATAGATATTTTTATTAAGTACTGCTCTACAAAACATGACAGGAAAAGAAGGTAGGTTGAAACTTGACGATATTAATGCTATAAAATTCCACACAATTTGAATTTTATAGAATTTTGCATTGTCTACAAGTATAATGTGTCTTCTTACTGTAAGCTTTAAGACCATTTGTATTGCGAGACGCGGAAATCGCTGTTTCTCAAGGACGGGACCCATGTCTTCAAGTCCACACTAAATAGCTCTTCCCAGTCCAGCGGATAAACAATTTAGATGTATCATGTCTCAAATGGTCTTGTTGTGTCCGTTTGATCATTGTGCAGCAGGCCCTGCAACAGGGGGAGAGCATGGGTGCATACACAGTACGCTTCCCCCACTCTTCCAGCCTCTGGAATGGCAAGGGTTAGCAGAAAACAGAGAAACTTGAGAGAATGCAAAGCAAGCCCAATGCTGGCAGGGTGCTGGAGCATATGGGAGGGAGTGTCACTGTAGGTCAGATCTGGGGTCCACAGGAAGTCGGGGTGATCTGGAAATTCATGCTAGATGCAATGTGTTAAAGCTTTCTCAGTGAGTTATCAGGACACACGCTGTGGCTGTCACAAGTCCAACCTCTTCATCCACCCTGCCTGTCCCTGTGGAGGCAGAGACTTTCTTCCACCAGGGGTGGCTCTGCTGATTATTCCTATCGCCCTGGGCCCCTGACTGCTCCTGTGGCCTAGCCTCCCTTTCAGTGAGTCACCAGATACCCTGGTAAGAAAACCCAGCTTTGGAATGAAAAAGGAGAAAGGCATAGACGCTTCCTGCTGCTTTGTTCATGCCCACCATTGTCTTTGGGAATCCTTTAACCTCCCTGAAGCTCCCCTTTCCCTCCGAAAGACCAGCAATTACAATAGCCATGCTTACCTCAAGGGAGGTGAATATCAAAGGAGCTGAGGGATGTAAGCCGGTCTTGCTTAGCTTAGCATAGCATGCATGTTAATTATCTTTGTTGAGGTTTGAAGGGGATGGGGTTTGACGCCAAAGCAAATCTTATAAATGCTGGTCTTTCAGATGGAACAGAGCACACCGGGGACTTTCTCATATATACAAATATGAATTTCGGTTAAATTTGGTGTTTATATCTTTGGAAGTATATTTGTTTCCGATCCGATCCGGATTTTCTCCCAGCCATTTACTAGTCTTGGACCCGTTTATTTCTATATTTTTAAAATCCTCTGCTTCCTCTCGAATATCATGAAAATAACTGAACACATTCCCAGGGCGTATTAGCAAGATCCTTTGAAAAAAGGCGTAGAGAAGAACACTGCGTAAGTGATGCTTTTTAATCAAGAAAGGAGCTGAAGCCTGCAGGCCTGGTGCTGAGCTAGGCTGGGTTGTGAGGCGCTCGGCTTGCAGACTGGCCCAGCAGGGGGCGCCCGGGCACCTCACTGCAGCATCTTGGTGGCGGAGCGCAGCGGCGGCTGGCCGGAGCTCGCGTCCTGCCGCAGTCTCTGCGCTGCTAGTCTGAGCGAGCGCAAGGGAAGAGACCCCGTCCGGGCACCGCACTTGCAGACCCAGCGACTCCCAGCCGCGATCGCGGCCCCCCAACTCTCAAACGCCTCCTGTAGCCCGCGTGGGTCAGGGTGGGAGAGCTTCCCAGTCTCCTCGGCCGGATTGCGAACTTGGAGAGGACCGTGGCTGTCTCCCCGGCCTGGACAGTGAACAGGTGAGTGACACGCACGTGTCCAGGTGGCTCCCTGAGGACAGGGTGCGAGCCCCTGAAGGCTCAGCCCCTGGGTGAGTCCCGCAGGTCTCGGGGTCCCTCCCTAAGGGCGACTTTGGGGTTCTCCCTGAGAGATGTGAACGCCAGCCACCAGGCTTGACAGAGCGTCCTGCGCTGAAGGCGTCCTTCCGAATTAGGGGACATCTGCTCTCTATGTGGCGCCTGTGATCTGCAGAACATGCAGCCCACTGTGGGCTTGCTCCTGGCTGCAGGACCTGTTGATCTCAGGGTAGCGAGCTAGCCCGGGGATGGAGGGGAGGGGGGGGAGGGGGCTTGCACAGTCACAACCTCTTTGGTGTGGCTGTTGTGTTGTGATAAGATGAAGGAAAATTCCTAGCAGAGAAACTGAGAAATCTTGATTTTAGGAGAGGTCTGACCCAGAGAGAAGCGATCTCACTCCACCACCATCAGACTGGATTCACTGCTGTCTTGGACAGCTGTGCTTTGCTTCCTTTTTTTTTTTTAGGAGGCCATAAAAGCATTAAAATGTAATTATAAAGATACCCCCACTCGCCTCAAGAGGAAGTGGAAAACTCTGACCTTGATAAACACAGCCTGGAAAATGATTTATTAGGAGCAAAACCTCTTGATAAGTAAATAAACAGATGGATGAAGCTTTAGAAACGCAATTGTCATGGGTCTAAGAGAGTCCCCACAGGTAGCCTCTTTGGTTAGTATACACCTCAGTGTGGAGAGAGCCAATGAATTCGACAATTGGTCAGTAGTACCAAATAAAACAACACGTCTTTCCTTCACTCTAATGTTTCCTCTGATGACTTCATGCATACGGAAAAGCGACGCCTTTCATCCCCTAAATATTTAGGTGTGATTTTAGGATGGAAACTTGAAACTTGTTTGGTTTTGCCTCTGGGAAAGCAATCTGCTCCTAGAGTGAACTTCAGGCCATGGCAGGAATAGTTCCTATGTTTGAACCAATGAGTTTCCTCAGATCTGAGGGATAGAAGGTCTCTGGTTAATTCAACAGAAACTTGCCTGTAGGTTACTATGACAACAATTGACACGTTGATGGTTTCTGTCAAATTTTCATGTGGAAATAAAACGTGAAGGCATCTTTAGAGGTCAGCGTTGCATCGTCCCTTTTTTTTTTTTCTAAACATATTAGGCGGCTGAGAGTAAGCAGTTGGATCTTTATTACATCACAAATGGGGACACTGTAACTAACATCATTAATTTCTCCTATGGGCTTCGGAGGCCAAGGGGAGTTGCTGAAATATTTGACTTGGCTTAAAATATATACTTTGATGTTTACTTTTAATAAAGACTGTAGCCAGCTTCTAGATGCATGGGAATGACACGTTTGCATGAAATGGCAAGTTATTGTTTACAGATGCTCCATACACAAGCATGCTCTGTGTTTCAAAGAGCCAGCAGCTGTTTGTAAGTTAACATCTAGTAAACAAATTCAACATGCAAACCTTAAATAGAAGGGAGACATATAAAATGACAAAAGAGAAATTTTGTTTTGACCCACTGTCTGCTTAGGTAGACTAGCCTGTAACTTATGATGTAGCCTAAGCTGGTCTTGAATTCAGTATCCTCCTCCCCAACTCCTGCCTCCTGAATGCTAGTGTTATAGGGCAGAGCCTAAAGAAGGACTTGCTTTCATATAGCCAAAGAACGGGGTAGGACATTTAAAATCTTAGTTTGAGAGTGACTACAAAGTTGCTGTCTGTCTGGAGATGGAAGAAAAGACCCTGTTAAACCCCTGCCTCTTCTTCCCTTAGGAGCACCCACACCTTAGCAACCTGCACACCCAAATGTGTGAGGCTCATGTTAATGGCTCAGATACAGTAGAGAGAAAACAAGAGTCCACTCTTTGTGGAATATGTATTCAGAGGGAGTTCTGTTTTCTCTTTCCCCTTCTTGGGCTGTCTTTAAAAGCTGTACACTCAAACATTGGCTCAGATGGGGTCAGTTAGCACATTTAGTTAACAGACTGCGGTTAACCTCCCACCCCCCACCCCTTTGATTTTTTGAGAACGTTTCTGTAACCTAGGCTGGCCTCAAATTGACTTTGCAGCTGAGAGTGGCCTCCAACTTCTGAACCTCTTCCTAAATTGTGGAATTATAGGTGTGTGTCACCATGCCTGGCACAAATACAACTTTACAGACTAGAACAGTGAATGACCTCTGAACTCCTGTGCCACTGAATTGATGTATATAAAGTGAGGTTTGGAGTTCACGTCAGCCATTGATGGAGTTCAGGCCGTGGGAGTCCTTAGCCCGTGGGAAAGATGGGAGGCTTCCCATGGTTGGCTATGCTGGGGGCAACCACAGTGAACATATCCAGAACTCTGTTGTGACAGCTTGTCAGGTTGTATGTCAAGTTGTGAAGAAGGGAACTCCGTGTTTTTAGTCTTTAAAACATTGAGCGCCTGGGGACAACTGTGCATATGGTGAGAGGTGGAGGGGACAGTTAAGACCTCAAGCACGTTTTTTCTCAGTTTCTGTGTGGCCCCTAAAGAATGCTTCAACTTTTCTGGAAAGTGGAAGCCTAGGATGGTGTAGCATCCTAAGGGCTGCCCGGCTGCATAGCCAGATCTGAGTGTAAGAAAGGACTTTGTTTTTATAGAGGTGAGCCAGGACATCACAGCTACAAGTCACAGGCACAGCATAGCCTAATATAATAAATAGTTTAGGGGATTTTCCCAGTTGGAAAAAGCTGCCTACTAAAGACACTATTTTTAGAGGATATAAACTTACCTTGAATTTCTGGAAGTGACCAAGCAGGCACAGATTAGTTGGCTGGCAGAGGAGAAGCTCTCTGCGCTGGCTGGGGGTTGCTTTGATTGATCCCACACTGAAGGCCTTGTCCAAGTTTACATTTTCTTGGTATTAAGAGCCCAGATGTTGGGCTGACGGTGTAACCTGTGGCCAATATACTTGCCTGCCTTCGGAGTGAGGCCTTAGACTCAGGTCCCTACACAGCGTACAAGACAGTCAATAAAGACCCCAGATGTCACGACTAAGGAGCATACTAAATACACTGAACATAGGTTGTAGATGATGCCGTGATTCCAGTGTGAGGGTGCTGTTATAATCAGGTTTGCCTGAGTTCATCTTTAAAAGGGACTCCAACTGTGGGACACAACTCATACCTTTTGTGTACTAGGGTATCACACCCAGCAAAACATAGAAGTATGATTGGATATTATGTATGTTCTGAACCATGTGCATCTGTTACATAGTATATCCTGTGATCTAGTGCGAACTGAGATGAAATTTAACCTTGACATTGAAAATTGGATTGTGTAGCAATAGAGTTGACTGATATCAATGCATATTCAATAAAGAGATTCCAAGAGCCTCTCCCCATTGTGTATATTTATATGTTGAGTATTTATAAACAGGTGATAAATGCATTCATTTACATACCACTTCTTATCAATTATACCAAGAAACAATTTATTCATAAAAACTTAGTAGAGGAAACATTTTAAAGAGATACTATGTGTATACATGCATTGAAACCAAAGGGTTCTAAATTCTTTTTATTTAAGATTTATTTTATTTTTAGTTATGCATATGTGTGTTTGGAGGTGTGTACTTGTGAGTGCAGTACCTATGGAGATCATAAGAGCACTTTGGGTAATGTGGGTTCTGGGAACCAAACTCAAGTCTTCTGAAAGAGCAAATAGTTGCACTTAAGCACGGCACATCCTTCCGGCCCCAGATCTAAATTCTTATGTCCCAACTTCACTTACTAGTTAAGTGTTTTACAGTGAGTTACTCCTATGGTCTTCTCTCTGGACAGTGGTGGAAATCCAATTAGAAGATACATCACTTGGGGGTGTGAAGGCCAGTGGTAATTATCAACCTGATAGAATTCTGGAAATTACCTGGGAGACGGAGTTTCAAGCAGGCCTGTGGGAGGTTCTCTTGATAGCATTGAGATGGGAAGCCCCACCCCATGTGAGGGGAACAGCAGCATGTGTTGATCCTGCAAGGTTTTCTGGTTGTAGATGTGACAGGACCAACTGCTTCACACTGCTACTGTGTTGCCTTCTTGACAGCCATGATGGACTATATCTTGAACTTCCAACAACAATAAGCCCTTTCTCCCTTGTTTTTGCCACAGTGATAGGATAAGACAAAAAGTAGCCTATGTGTGTGTGTTTGTGTGTGTGTGTGTGTGTGTGTGTGTGTGTGTGTGTGTGCTCAGACTCCTGATGTTTCAAAGATATAGATTTATTTCCAAACTCTCTTTCCTTTGAAGGATTGTGAACTCTTCTGATTGACGATGACACAGGGAAACTAAAGGCCACCATCGAAACCAACTGCTCGCATCCAGAGTCTGAAAATTAAACCCTGTCCCCACCAGCCTGTCGCCGCCAGCCATGGCTAAGAGCTCAGAGGTCAAGCTGGCCATATTTGGAAGAGCAGGCGTGGGCAAGTCAGGTAAGGACCTTCTTGTGGCATTTGCAGGGCCTGTGAGTTTGTCACAGCTTTGCGGGTGAGGGAGTTAAGTAGTCGGTGTTTGTGATGTCCCATCTGTTGTCTGTTCTCTGTATCTGGAAGCCTTTTTACAACCAACTCACGAATCCTTCTGCTGATTTGTGACAAAGTAAGTTTGCTGATCACACAAGAGGGAACTGTATAAACCATAAACAACCTCTGAAGAAATCAAATTGTGGAAGTTTCATAAAACACCTGATTTTTTCCTATATTCTTTCCTTTACTATGTAGGATCTCAAGGGGTCAGTTATGTATCTCATTTTGTTCAGATATTCTCAGCAAATGATCCTTTCTCAAGCAGATGTTGGGGGTCCCAGTATGTGCTTGTTGAATGGATCTATCTTCACCAGTGATGGAATTATATCTTGTCCAACATTTCTATAGTGGGATGAGGACACTTGAAAAGTAGGAATGTAAACTCCCAAGCAAGACAGCTATCCTCCAGAGTGAATTTAAATTAGCAATTTTGAGTAACATCAATACATTAGGACCCTCCTTCTCTTTGGCGGTGCTTTGAGGGTGGAAGCCGGAACTTTGTACATGCTAGGCCATCAATCTATGCCTGAGCAACAGCCCTAGCCCTAGGTTCCTGGAGAGAGTTTCACAACAGAGACTGAAGGCATCTCTTACTCCTTATACTTACAATTAAGTGTGTGCTAAAGGAGACGCCACACAAATGCTAATGCCATAAGACTTTACCAGTAAGGAGGACGTGGTGTCTTATGGGAAGGAACCAAAACCACACAGAGCTTTTGGCTGTCAGGAAAGGACAAAGGGACACGAATGCCACTCTGGTGGGTAGACAGACTACCTGGAAATAAAACCAGCTACTCCACACAGGTAATCTATAGGTTCTTAGAGAAAGGCATGCGATCACACACACCTTCCAGTTCTGTGCCCAGCTTCCTTCTATCTGGTCTCCTGCTTTGAGTCCCAGTCATCATCTGCCATGCTGGAAGTCTTAGTCTCTGGTTTTTCTCAGCCTTTTTTTTTTTCTGCCAGCTTGCTTCTCCTCAGCTGTTCTTGCAGGCCAGGACCGGAAGATGCTCAAACTCCTCCCCTTTAATCTCCCGTGGTGTTTCCCAATGGCGTGAGAACCTCTGCCTGTAGCTGGTGGAAGGATCTGGAGAATGAGGAAACCGCCCCAGGGCGTGTCTCTAGTGCAGGGAACAGAATCCGTGGGATGGAGAGAAGGGTGTGAGGGGAGAGGAGGGAAGGCGGGCAGGCGGGAAATCTGTGCCTGTGCGGCTAACAGTGGCTCAATTCATGTGACTGAGGAGTTTGTCTGGCTATCTATCTACTATCTATCTATCTATCTATCTATCTATCTATCTATCTATCTATCTATGTTTCTCTTTTTTTCTTTCTTCTTCCTTCCACATTTGAACAGGTGGAGTAAGAGGAAGGGTTCTTCCAAGCTCTTCTTTGTGGTTTGGAAAGCTGAACACAAGGCCAGTGGGATGACTGGGGTGGGGGCGGGGGGGGGGGTAGGAGAGCTTGCTTGCTGCTCAAGCACTCTCGGGCCTGAGCTGAATCCCCAGCACCTGTGTAACAGGCTGGGCATGGCTAGCTCATCCCCAATCTCAGCTATGGGGGATGAAGTAGGATTGCTGGAGCTTGCTTACAGTCAGCCTAGCTCCAGGCTCAGTGATTCTTTCTTAAGGAAATTAGATGGAGAGAAAACAGAATACCTAGTACCCCACTGGAGCCTCTGCTCACACCCCACACAGAGCTCACACATACATCTTCCCAAATAATTTTTTAAAACTTATAAAAATAATATGGACATAAAGATGAAGCCTCGGGGAAGAAGTGCTCAGGTCTGGAAATGGACATCCATGCCCCTCTCTGTGAACTGAGTCCTCCTATCCAGGCTTTTCTGCTACCCTGAGCTGTGCCTCAGTTTCCCTTGCAGACCTTCAAAGCAGTTTCCATCACTGTAGCGCCTGTTCCTATCATTCCCAGCTGACCGGTCTCCCCCAAGCGTACCAGCCTGTGTCTACATCCCCACCTTGGTCTTTTCTCAAGTTTAATGAACACGGGTGCTGTGTTTCCTGTCTTAACTTTTTTTGCTCATCTGTTGCGTATAAACATGCTAGCCTGCCATCATAGCCATTCCAGAGAAGCTGACTTTGCTCTCAGGTCAGTACCCATCAGTCCCCCAGAAAGTGAGTCAACAAATCTGCCATCCTCTGCCCTCTTCCGCTTCTTTGTAACCAAGTAACAACATATCCAATCTCCCCGAAAGTCCTAGGGCATTACCCTCTCTCTTCGGTTTCCTGGTCCTTCTGTGGACTTCAACCAGCTGTCCTCTGCTTGCCTCTGACCTTGGGTCTTCTGGGGGCGTCAGTAAAATGACTAGACGCCCAGATTCTTTCCATTTCCTGTGGGTGACTCTTCACATGCAGAGGAAAGATGGCACCCACTCTAGGGGAACTTTGGCTGATGTTAGCTTTTTTACTGCTTAGGGAGGTCCTTACCAATTCTAAATCTTAATGGTTAAAAGATAAGCCTTCTTGCTTGGGTCCATTTCTCTGTCCTCCCTGCAGATGTGTCTGCATGGGGGGGGGGGGTTGAGGAAAGAGGAGGAGGGAGGGAGGGAGGGAGGGAGAGAGAGAGGGAGGATGAACATTTGTAGTGGCCAGAGGACTACTTATGGGAAGTATTTCTCTCCTTCTATCCTATGGGTCCCTAGAGAGTGAGGGAGTGGGGAGTTGAACTCTCCGTGTCAAGCTTGGTGGCAAGTGACTTTCCCAAGGAGCCGTCCTTCTAGCCCAGCTTCCTCCACATTTCCCATCGTGGGGAAAATGGTAACAACCGACAACCCTCACCTTCCATGACTTGTGTGTTCTCTATAGGCAGACTCTGTTTTTCCTGTTTCAACACTTGAATGCTTCCTTGAGACCTGAGCCACACCCCTCATTGAGAAGGCGGCAGTCTGGACTTAGGCCTACGGGACCATTCTGATCTTTTCCACAGCTCAGTTGAAACCACCACAGACGGATCTGTCAGTTTTAAAAACACACTGTAGCAATACTGAGCTCATGTTTACTCTGGGGTGTGTAACTGTCCTACCTTGTCTCTGCCTGGGTGGGACACCACATAGCCACCCTCCAGCCTTAAAACCTGCACTTGTCTTATATGTAACCTCTGCCTGCCCCTCCTCGCTCTGTGTATGTGTTTGTGTATGTGGAGGCCAGAGGCCAACCTCTGACATCTTCCATTGATAACAACCTTGTTTGTTGAGACAGTTTCTCTCATTGACTTGCAGTTAGGCTAGGCTCCTTTGGCTAGGCTAGCTGGCTAGTAGGCCTCAGGGATCTGCCTGTTTCTACCTCCCCAGTGCTGGGATTACAAAAGACAGGCTCTCTCCTATCCCTCACGCATTCTGAGTATCAAATTAAGTGATTTACATACAAGCACTTAATCAGCCGAGCCATTTCCTTAGGCCAACTTTTCGCCTTTTAAGATTGCACATGCTGGAAGGTCCTGCAGTTCACGACTTACTCTGATGCCTCCAGAGCCTAGCCCTCCCTGTTCCTCCCTCGGATCCAGGTAATCTAAGCTTTCTCTGGGCCTCTGGAGTGCCTCACAGGGAGTGGAGGCCTGTGAGAATTGTCTAGAGCCCCAACCCTTCTGATATGTCAAGACCTGGATTATTCGAGGGGCTTCAGCCTTACTTCACCCCCCTGTTTTCACTCAGTCACTGATACGCTGATATCTGGGTGTGTGCCTGCATCCTACTAGAGGCTCCTATCATTCTAAGTCTTGAGCTCTGGGCGTGTGCTGTGATGACAGACTTCCTACCCTCATCTTTGCTCTGTGAACTTGGCAATGTGAGGCAAGTCACTTCTCTGTTCTTTAAGCTTTGGGGAAGAACACAGTGCCCACGTCGGTTGGTTGTCAACCCTGAGCGAGGTATTTTGTATGCAAGTCTTTTAGTGCAGATCATGGCAGCATGGAAAGGGGCAGATGTGCATGTGTTAGCTCATCTTATTAGGATGCTTCAGGGATGCTCTAGATCTCGAAGTTCCCTGGTGAATAAATTAAATTAAAATAAACATATTCTACTGGGTATTTTGCTTTTCACTGAAAATCAAAAGGCTTATATAGTATTGCTTATATCCTTACTCAGCAATACTAACACACACACACACACACACACACACACACACACACACTCATACTCATGCATGCATGCTTGTGGGTGCACACAGAGCTGTAACGAAAGAGAGAGAGAGAGTGAGAGAGAGGAGAGAGAGAAAGAGAGAGAGAGAGAGAGAGAGAGAGAGAGAGAGAGAGAGATTGTCCACAAGTCCAAAAGTCTTATTCATGACAATTACAGCTTGGCCACTGATGGCTATAATGATACTTAATGGCTTTATATTAAATCATGGGAAAATAACCAGAAATGTATGATTGCCACCAATACACTGACACTTCCATTTGAAAGCGCTGCTGGTATGAAGTAGAGGACTTTCTAACCCCAAGTGATAGATAGGTCTTCTAGGTTTAAAAAAAAAAAAGAATCTTTCTAGTTTTCTAGTTGACAGGCTGACCATGGATGCATCAGCAAGGACACGTTTAAAACTGTGCTAATTAACCAATAACACACAGCATGTGGAAGCACACACAAGGCCTGATGTAGGGTGTGGACTTTGTCCAGTCTAATTTCACCTTGCAGAGTTGTCTTCCAGTGAGCTTGCTGGCTGAGGGACAGCATGCTGAGCACAGTGGGGGTGTGACAAAGTGTAGCCCATGGTTTCCCAGCCTGTTCAGTCTTCTGCCCCTGCAGAGTAAACATTTTCCTTCAGTAACCAATGGTATAGCACAGATAATGTGCTACACACACTACCCTCCAGAGTGCCTCTGTCTAGTCTATATTTTGACAGGCTCCAAGTAATTAAGGCAAAATACCCCTGCCAAAGCCCAGAAGACATCAGAGACACACTGTATTAAATGCTTCCTAGAGTCACTGTTATTCAGAGTGTAGCAAGTGTGGGAAGGGTTGATAGAAAAACAACTGAAAATTTAAATTTAGCTTCACAGTTGACACCCGCATTTCAGAACCAAAAACCTCTGCGCCATCGCAAACCGCGCTTTGTGAAAGGGCTAGTCTAGTTGATTGAGTAATGCTATCCTCTAATTCAAAAACCAGCTGATGCACTCAGCCATGCAGGCTTAAATTTGTACACTCAGATTTCTGAACCGCCTGCCAAATGAAAACAAGCGTGTGATATTTTTATCCCTTGGCACAAGGTTATTTCTCTTCTTGTTGTTCTTGTCTGCCACTTTTTGCTCTAATGATACAGCAACAACTTTTATTTTTATTTTTATTTTATTTTATTTTATTTTATTTTATTTTATTTTATTTTATTTTTGGATATATGGTCTCCTCTAGCTCAGGCTGTCTTCAAATTCGTTATCTAGCTGAGGATGACCTTGAACTCCTAATCATCCTGCCTCCACCTCTCAAGCATGTTACTCCAAGCTCTGAGTTTTGGACAGTGCTGAGAATGAAAGCCAGAACTTGGTACATGTGAGGTACAGACTCTACCAACGAGTCACGTCCCCAGTTCAGTGGTGCTGAGACTTTTGGTGCACACATAGAACCACTTTACAATATATGTGTTCACCATGACCAGACTTTTCCGGTGAATCCTGTGTGCGATCAGGTCAGTCTCCTTAGACTTAGAGAAGGTTCTGTGCGTCTTTCTAGCTTTGTGGTACTGGATGACTCTTGAACACTCTTTTCAAAGTACTTAGGAGAGAAGAAAGATGTAGAGGACCGGAGGGTTTGTGAGCCTCTCATAATCTTTTAATTCTTTTGTGTGTCTCATTATTTAAAATGCACGAAGGTTAATATTAATGTATGTTTTACCTGTTTGTTACGGCCGAGGAAATTTTAATGAGTTGATAGCTCGTTTGGCTACAGTAGTGCCGTGGAGGGCATCGGATCCCCTAGATCTAGAGTTGTGAACCACCTGGTGTGGGTCCTGGGAACTGAACTTAGGTCCTCTGCAAGCTCAGCCCAGGCCCTGAGCTTAATCTCTGAGCTGTGCCTTCAGCTTCCTTCTTCTTTTTTTGAGTCAGGGTCTCCCTGAATCGGAGCTCAAGAATTGGCTAGTCTGATTGTCCAGTGGAGGGCCCAGGATTCCCCTGTCGCTGCACATGCCCACCCCTGGGGGCAGGGATTGCAAGTATTTGCTGCCACATTTGAAATTTAAATAGGAATGCTAGGGACTCTGGCTCTGGGCTTCATCTTCACAGAGCAAGCCTTGTACCTGCTGTTCCCGTAGCTCCATTTCCCAGCCTTTAAATCCTCAAACATTCATCATCGGTTCTGGGTGAGAACAGGTACAATTGTCTTTCAGATATTTTGAGTTATACATAATTAACTTATTTATAAGTAAATAATAAATTATTAAAGTCACTGTGGTAGGCTATTTACCACGAGAACTTTTGCCTCCTGAATACATCAAACGCTGTACCGTTTGCTCAGCACCTCTGTTTCCCCATCGATGCCCCTGCCCTGGCCGCTGGTACATGCCATTCGGTTCTCTGTTTCTGAGTATGAGTTTGGCTTTTAATGTTTTTCTTGAAGATTAGATAGTGTGGCCTTTGTCCTTCTGTGTCTGGCTCTTCTTCCTCAGCGGCATAGAGTCTCTGGCCGTCAAGGTTGTTGGAAGACAGGGTTCCCTGATGCTAGTATTCTGTTATGTAAATTAGCTGTCTTGGCTTTAATTGCCTATTGATGGTTAGCTAGTTTGGTGGTTTAATATCCTGGTAATTGGGGATAATGTTGTAATGGATTTGGGAGTACAGGTGTAGATTGTATAATATAGTGATAGTTTTCTAGAAACATTACTTAGTGTTAAGAAAAGGTCAAACTATGTTTCCTTTTTCCTATGGGAGAACTTACAGGAACTTGCAAGGAGTGTGTGTATACAACTTTTTTTTTTTTTTTGGAGACAAGATCCCTGGTTGTACTGGCTGGTTTTGTGTGTCAACTTGACACAGGCTGGAGTTACCACAGAGAAAGAAGCTTCAGGAAAGTGCCTCCATGAGATCCAGCTGTGCAGCATTTTCTCTGTTGGTGATCAAGGAGGAAGGGTCCATTGTAGGTGGTACCATCCCTGGGCTGGCAGTCTTGGGTTCTATAAGAGAGCAAACTGAACAAGCCAGGGGAAGCAAGCTAGTAAGTACATCACTCCATGGCCTCTGCACTTCCTGACATGCTTGAGTTCCAGTCTTGACTTCCTTTTGTGATGGACAGCAGTGTGGAAGTGTAAGCTGAATAAACCTTTTCCTCCTCAACTTGCTTCTTAGTCATGATGTTTGTGCAGGAATAGAAACCCTGACTGACACACTGGTCATAGCCCTGGCTGTCCTGGAACTCACTATGTAGACCATATTGCCTGGACTTCTCCGTAAGGTCCTTAGGATCCATTAAGATCTCCCTGCCTCAGCCTCAGGAGTGCTGGGATTAAAGATGTGAGCCACCATGCGTTGCTTTCCTCCAAGTGTTACAGGAAATGAGGTGCATTGATAACTCCCGTAGTTAATGGTTAGAAGAAAGTTTAAAGGATCAGGCAGAAGGGAGGAAGAAGTTGTCTGTAGACATCTGAGTGGGACTAGGAAAAAAACGAACTCCTGCTTTGACAGAGAAACATGTTTCTCCCTCATCTATCAGACACAAAAGCAAGAGAATGAAAATGAGTCTTTGTTTTATCTACCTCAAGGGCACCCAAAGGATATTTTCAAGTTATAAGACTCTCTTCCTAGAGAGCATGTGTAATGCCAGCAGGGTTCTGTATAAGTTAGTGTCATGCATGGCTGTTCTTGCATGCCCAAGTAAGAGAATTGTATTAGCATCTTCTCTCTCTGCTGTGACTAAAAACCTGACCAGAAGTGCTGACAGGGAGGAAGGTCGTATTTTGGCTTACAGGTTGAGGAAATAAAGCTAATCATGGCAGGAAGGCTTGGCAGTAGGAGCAGGCGTCAGCTGCTCTGGGAATCTGCGGAGCCCTAACAGGAAGTAGGGCGGAACTGTAAGACCGCAGGGCCCGCCCCCACTGACGTCACACTTCCTCCATTATTCAGGGATGCTCTTCTGATGGTCCCTCCACCTTCCAAGTGTTCAAACACATGAGCCTGTAGAGGCAACAGAAAGATACTCAAACTACAACAGGGAAAGTAACTAGGACCTGTGCCTTAAGAATCCTGGGGAAAGAAAAGCAAGGTAGTTGTTAACAGGTGAGCAAGCAGAAGAGAGTTTTGCCAGCGATCAGTTCCTTGTGAAAGAAAACATTCCACTTTCAGAAGAGTCGTTGCAGTATCATACAAAAATAGCTTTCATCCTTTTTAGAATGGAGGCAGAGAGTTGAAAGAGAACACGAAAGAGGCAGAAAGATAGATACATTTGTGGAAAAAGTACCGGGAAACAAACTGAATTAAATCACAAACTCTTTAAAAGTCAAAAGGACGTTGCTCTGACTCTATTTATTCTATTGTAGTAGTATATTATTAAATTCAGCCATTCTTTATTTTTATTTGCTGGCCACTGAATTCATTGAAGCACTGTCTCTGTACTTCAGTGTCAGGCTTTTGTTGCTTCCAATTGAACTTGACATTTTTTTCCGTTGCAACTGACGAGGACTAACTTTCAGATGAGTGCAGAATCTTTTGAATCATCTCTTTTATTCCCTTGTTATTCTTGGTATCTCTCCAACCTAAGGGTTTGGGGAAATTCGCCAACTTTTCAAGGTGGTACTGGCCTTGGAGCCAAAATTCCAGTGCAGACGCATCTCTGTAGCTTTCAGCTGCCTTTGAAAATTGATGTGGTTTTGGGGGGGGGGCGGGGGGAGCCGTAATTTCTTCCATCCCATTAAAAATAGGAGTGCAATATTGCTTAAGCAAGGCAATCTGAAGTAGGCAACTGCAGCATAAGTCAACAGATATGCGAAACTGATACATATGCATGAGATGCAAATGAAGAGCTTGGTGGTCCCGAAGCTCACTGGCACTAGAACTGAGACTAGAATCCCAGTGTAGGACCTCGAAGAACTCTTGCGACCGACCGTTTTCGTACTGCGTCATCCAGGTCTTCTTTACGTCCTCTCAGACGTCTTCTCTTATGGAATGAGACCATCGTCGGTTTCACAATACGACCCTTGTAAAAGCCAGTTTTACAAGAAACCGCCAATGAATAACCGGTGTGTGGCAACGATTCCTGGGAACGCCAGGTGTGTTGGACTGCAGAGAAAGACCACCCGCGCTATCAAGGTCATCTGCTTTACGTCACGTCCGTTTATCCAGAAGGCTAGTGTCTGAATTAGTGTTGATTGCGCGCACCGCTCCTGGGTAGCCCATCTGAATCAGCACAAAACCCTCACGGCGCTACTCTGCTTTGCCTTTTTGGAATCAGGGATTTTTTTTTTTTTTTAGCGGAATAGGGGATGTTTTCAGTGTCCATTCATAGCACCACACAGGGCTGCCTTCTTCTTAACAGCCCTTCACGTATTTAAAGGAAACTAGCTCAGTCCTTTCTTTGCTAGTATAGTGACAGGCACTTAATTCACTCCCTGGAGAGCTAGCTTTGGGTCACAGCCTTGTCCTTGCTGATCTGCTCAACCTGGTCACTCTAAAGCCCAGGGCCTAGGATGGAGTGCGGTCCTTGTGGAAGTGGTTTGCCCGGAACAGACCAGCGAGAGGGTTTCCTTCTAGACACTCACACCGCTCAGACACCCTAAGGTCACTGCACCTCTCAGGGTGGCAGGAGATGTGATGGTGTCTCATAGGACTTCACTGCAAATGAAGGCTTTGGGTTTGCCGTGTGTGGCTTTGGTTTTTTAATGTCCCCTCTTGCTGAGTTAAGTATTCCCTAAGTAGGGTGTGCTCGTCTTACTCTGGTGGAGGAGTTTATTTTCACCCTCCTAAGTATTGTTTAGTCAGATTTAATCGTGTCCTCTGTCATTCTGTCAGTTAGGGACTTTTGGATCTGAATGTGTGTTAACCCTCCAAGTTTGCAGTTATCTGGATGGGTATTTGTTTTGGAATATTTCAGGCCTGCCTCTCTCTCTCTCTCTCTCTCTCTCTCTCTCTGTTTGTTTGTTTGTTTGTTTGTAAAGGCCAGAGGACAACCTCAGATATCATTCCTCAGGTCCCACCTACCTTTCTTTTTAAAACAGGGCTTTTCACTATTCTGGGACTTGCCAAGTAGGGTTTGCTAACTGGCCAGCCCCAGGGCTCTGCCCATCTTCACTGTAACCCCAGTGGTGGGGTTACAAGCTCACATCACTGTGCCTGGCTTTTTGGAATGCGTGTTCTAGGTACTGACCCTGATCCTTTCTGATTGACAGAGCTATCTCCCCAGCAGTCGTAGATTTTTCTACTTTGATATATCATTTGACTTATGGGAATGATGAGGCTGACTTCCTAGTGATTTTAGACCGCTGTTAGGATCACACTGTACTGGGTAAGAAAAACTATGGGTCTTGAGCTGGCGTGGTGACTCAGCAGGTAAAGGCATTGTCACCAAGTCTGAGGTCCTTAGTTTAATTCCTGGAAATGGTAGGAGACAACAGACTTCTCTAAGTTACCTCCTGACCTACACACACACACACACACACACACACACACACACACACAATCTATCTATCCGTCTATCATCTATCTATTTTTAAACAAAAGGTTACGTGTCTTCAACTCCTGGTAGAGAGATATTAGCACCATGTCCCGATATTTCCATATCTATTTAAGAACTTTTGCTTGGGAGTTACAGCATCCGAAGGTGAGCAGGGTGGGTGGGGACCTTACACTGCTAAGTCCTCATTTATTATTGTCCTCAACCTCTCTTCTTTCTGCAACACCTGCTTTTCTTAGGACTCAAGGTCCACTGCTATATAAAGTCCACACAGGATTCAATGGGATTAGTACCCGTAGCTCTCCTAGGTAAAAAGCGATTTTCCAGGAAGCTATTTCAAGATCTGCGTGTGCCTCTGTATAGAAGCGACTGAACTTGTGTGATTTGACGTTGATGCCATGATGCCAGAGCTGAGGACGAGCTGGAACATTCTTTTCTAGCCTACAGCAGTCATTAGGAAGTCTACCCACAGCCCAGAGTGACATGGACGCTTGGGACAGTATGTCTCCAGCCCCCTCTGCCAGGGTTGTGATTTGCGAGGTGGGTGGTGGGCTCGGAGAATTCGAGTCTCTAGCGGTTTGTTACTGAGGCTGATTTTCTAGGTACCTCATTGCAGGAATCACTATGCTGCTTGCTCAATGTTCAATTTCCATTTAGAGGGGAAAAAATTCAACTTAAAAGTAAACAGGCTTATGTATTCATTAGGGAGCTGCTTGTGCTGGGCGCCCAGCACTGCTGAGGGTACACGTGACTCAACAGTGAGGGGCAGACAGGCTCTACAATAGCATCATGGAACAGTGTGCGCATGCGCAGGTCAGGGTCCCATGCACAGGACAGAGGCCAAGCTCTTCCTTGGTTCCTTAGAAGCGGGACTTTCCCACACATTGTGCTAGGGCTGGGATGCTTTCTAAACAGCGCACACATCAGTAACTCTGCTCTGAGGAATTGGGTTCTGAGACGACAGGTGACTTACTTGGCAGTCATGGGGAGAGAGGGAACTAACCTGCAGCGTGTGCAGAATTTCTCCCCGTGGGCCAACTGAGACACGGGCTAAGCATTCCTAATGCAAAGTTGGAAACACTCTGAATTTTGAAAATTTCTGGGTACCAAATGTCTCCGGCATCAAGATAAAGGATTCTCACCTGATAGAAGCTTTGAACATTCCAATATCCAAAACAACCTTAAAATTCTGAAACCCTGATAGTAGAAGCATTCCAGAGAAGGGGTGTTCAGCTTGCCCCAACTATGTTACACACAGCATTTGAACTTAGAACCTGAATCTTAATACCTTGCTGCATGGTCAAGTCTCAGACAGAGACAGACTGAAGTATGATAGCCAGATACTCGCTATAAAAGGATTTTACGTTGTTCTTTGGTAAATGGTGTTTATAAAATTTATTAAAGGTGGTGTCAAAACAACTGCCACTCCGGGAAAAGTTTACATATCTCTGCATTTTAGGAGCGTGAGTAACATATTTTCTTCAATGATGCATTTCCTGTCTCCTTAAAAAAAATATTTTAAAAGGTTTTCTCCTATTTTCTGTCACCAGGCAGTAATTTAAGAGGGAAAGAGAAAAATAAAAATAGAAAGGAAAGAATTTTTAAGAAGCAGGAATATTTGTCTGAAAAGTAATTGATTTTTCTTTTGCATCAAGAACCTCATAAATTATAACTGAGCCAAACAGCTGGCTACACACAGAGAGATGCTTTGAAGGCTGACTCAAATACACGTGGTGATAGACAACAGATTATCTGCTGTGGGGCCTAGAAATCTTTCCATTAAAATATTTTCTGTCTTTTTTTTTTTTTTAACTTTTTTTTTCTTTCTGTCACAGCTCACTACGTAGACCCAGTTGACTTGCCACTTCCCATATGGAGTAAATGTGTATTAATCCTCCTGCCTCTGCCACTTGAATGCTGAGGTGACAGGTTAAAATATTTTGTATCTTGACCGTTTATGTTTGAGATAGGGTCTCACTTAGTTCAGGCTGGCTTTGAACTCACTGTTTAGTCCAGGGTGACCTTGAACTCTTGATCGTCTTGAATCCACGGTTAGAATCCCTGAGTTCCTCTCACAAGCGCCACTGTCTCCACTTGTATGCAGTCCTAGGGTTTGACCCTCGGTCTTTGGGCATGCTAGACAAGCACTCTGCCCCTGAGCTACACCCACAGCCCAGTGGTAACTCCTCTTCTTTCCTCTTTTCTTTAATCGACCCGAGCCCATTATCAGAAGTGTGTACCGTGTACACAACACAGCTAACCTCGGGATGATTTTTTTTCTTAATTCAAGGCCTTCTCAGGTCCCATTTGAGGAGAGGCTTGGGAAGGAATAGAAAGGAGCTTGAATAACGGACGGAGCTTGAAAGTTTTTCAAGTATGAACTCTAATAGGCAGGTTGCTAACAAAGTACTTTTCGGCCAGCAAGGTGGCTTGGCCAGTAAGGGTGGCTGTCATCCAACCTGATGATCTGTGTTCTGTCCCCAGAACGTGTGTGTGTGTGTGTGTGTGTGTGTGTGTGTGTGTGTGTTAGAAGGAGAGAACTGACTAGTGCTAGTGGACTTCTAGCTGTCACACTTTCAACATACATGCACACACACAGAGAGAGAGAGAGAGAGAGAGAGAGAGAGAGAGAGGTGAATAAGTAAGCTTTTCTTTAAGGAAATTTTATCTTGATGTATGTAGACATTCACTGTTCAGGTCACCATGAGACAGGGTTGGCCACTTCCCTTCAGGTGGTGACTGCTGAGGTTGGGTGTGAGGAAGAGAGCAGTGGGGAGTTTTGTGAAAGGCTGAGTTCAAACTCCACCCATCCCTTCCTACAGATGAGCTCACAATGGTTTAGATGAGGGCTAAGCCCCAGTCCTAAGTCAGCCGAGGATTCTGATCTCAGTCACCTAGCACTCTGACGGTCCAGCAACATTCCAAGCCCAGCAGTAGGTGCTCAGCAAATGTGCCATTCCTTTCTCTTCCCCTGGTCCTCTCCTTGTCACCCAATGAGTTAGTCACCTTTTTCATAGCTATGACAAAATCCCTGACAGAACCAACTGAAAGAGCAAAGGGTTGCCTTCACCTTGTGGTGGGAGAGGGCACAGCCTGCAATGGTTGGGAAGGCATGGGCGTCAGTACATGTGGCCAGGATTCCCTCCCATCTCCATGGACTAGGAAATGGGTGCAGAGAGGGCAGGAGTAAAGCTGCAAGCCCCACACCCCACTCCCACCCAGTGAAGCACTATGTGCCGCAAAGTTCTTCTAGCACCACCAGCTGGGAGCATGAACAAAACAGAGCTCGCTCGGGACTCTAAGGATATTTCATATTCAAACATGACTAGCCGGAGGGGGCTGGTTCAGGCTCCACCAGTGTCTGTGAAAATGTGTTTTTTTTGTTGTTGTTGTTGTTTTTTGGGGGGGTTTCGAGACAGGGTTTCTCTGCATAGTCCCGGCTGTCCTGGAACTCACTTTGTAGACCAGGCTGGCCTCGAACTCAGAAATCCGCCTGTCTCTGCCTCCCTAGTGCTGGAATTAAAGGCGTGCGCCACCACGCCCGGCTCGAAAATGTGTTTTTATTGTGTTTGAAAATCGCTAGAGGAAACGGGGATCCAGAGCAAAGGAAGCCTCAATTCCACCAAGAGATCTCAGAGCCTTGCTTTTTAACATTCAGCTCTGTTTTAAAAATAATTTTTTTTGTTCCAAATTCCACCTATGGTTTCATGCTAAAACCTCTTATTTGGCCTTGGTAGCTGAGCAGTGAGTTGCTGGGAAGGAAGATGAGACCTGTGAAAGGACGAAAAAGCAGAAGATTTTGTATGTAAAGAACGTGGTGTTCAGTGTCTTCACTGGGGAAAAAAAAAGGAAAGGATATTCTAAAACTTGACTCTAAAGAGCCCAAGAAGCAAAAATGAGTAGTTTTTCTAAAGCCTGAGAGTCCATCTTTTCAGTATTAAGGAAAATAAGTTGTCAGGTCAAGGATTTAAAAATAAGTTTAACACCACAATAGGGGGAATTCTATTCCTTCTCTGGGGGGTGGGGGTGGGGTTGGTCTTGTGAAGAAAGGAACAGGAAGACCCAAGCTCTCACCTGGGGAAGTGCTCCAGCTCCTGACAGCTGATGATCACCGACTGGTTAGGCTCAGATCCCATCAGATAACCAGAGATCTTTCATCTGCCATGAATAATTCATTATTAGTTATTGCTGGAGCCTTCTAGGTCAATTTGTACTTTTAAATACTACGATGTTTCTTATAAATGCCAAGGATCACTGTTTTCGTTGTTACTAATCTTTTGATTCCATAACTGAATATGCAAAGTTATAATATGTGGACGTTTAATAAAAACTTGACATGCAGATCTTTGATGGCAAACTGGAACTTAACTAGATGCTTCTTTGGGGATCCCCCGCCCTGCCCCGCCATGTAAAGCAGAAAGGAGATTTCCTTCAGTGCAAATTAATAAAGTTTCAAACAAACCATCACTGAGACCACGTAAGCTACTGTAAATGAATTTTTTAAAATTCAAGTCTCATGAAGCAAGATTTTTAAAAGTATATATTTTAAAAGGTTTATTTGTATTTGTATTTGCATGCCTGTGTATATACCATGTGTGTGGGAGGGTGCTCTTGGAAGCCAGAAGTCCTTCAGCTTCCCTGGAACTGCCAAATATGGGTGGTGGGAGCTGAACTCCGGTTCTGTGCAAGAGGCCTAGCCTAGTAATCTCTTCCTTCCGCCCCTTAGAAAGGATCCTGCATTGCCATTGCTTTTAGTACATAAGCAAACAGTCTCAGCCTTATTTGATCTGATCCTATGGGAGACATTCATTATAGCTGGTACCATTCTCTCTGCTCAGTCTCGTTTGTTGGCAGACTGTGAACAGTAAGTTCAAACATCATTCTCACTGTCAATTTTCTGCATTTGTAACAAAGAGTAATCTGGATGGTCCTTTTTAAAAAAGAAACTTTTACAACGGTGATAAGATTTTCTTTTCTTTTTCTTTTTCTTTTTTTTTTCTTTTAACTGAAGGAAAAGAATTGTCAAGATATGGCAAGTTCATTTTTGCCCCTGAATGCTTCTGCTCTGAAGGGCATTAATGCAGGCAGGCAGAAGAAAGTCCAACCCCACAGGTGCCAGGTCCTAGGCTAGCTCCTAAGTGCTTTTCAGAACTCCAGTGTAGGGGCCAGTGAGGTGGCCCTACACCTGAGAAGCTGAATTCAGGCCCCAGGACCTACACGATGGAAGGAAGGAACCGACTCCTGTAAGTTGTCCTCTGACCACACACACACACACACACACACACACACACACACACACACAAATTTTTTTTAATCCTGACTGTGTGTGATTTATACTAGATTTATACTAGTGTGCATTTATGTGATGGCTAAAGCTAAAATTCCAGGGACTTGGAACCCAAGTGATCGGTGAATTTCTGTCTTTTAAGTGATTAGACGATGTTGAGACATAAAGAAAGTCTGTATTTAGTTTAACATTTGATTTTGTACCTGCATGCAGGGCAAATCCCAGTTTAGAATATGTGAATATAAGACCAGTATGAAACGGCCTGTATCCTACACACTGAGATCTGTACTGGCCCCATTGTAGCCTGATATAAACCAAACCAGAACATTCCATAAAAATGCCCAGACACAATGGCATCACACAGTGGAAACAGTTCATAAAATGTATATGCTGTCGAAGACATTGTAACTCAATGATCTCTAAATGGCTACATTGGGAAAGATACAGGACACCGCCACCCAGCTCTCACACACATCTGATTTACATGAAGCAGATGATGAGAGTCTGGACATTTGAGCTGGTGATATTTTGGCCCGAGGCTACAATGGGCTGAGAATCTTGAGGGACTTGGGTTAAGGTATGCTGCAAATGAGTATGTGTTTAGGAGTCACAGAGCAAACTGGTGGATAGAATCACAGGGACTGCAAACTAGTCAACTGGCTAGTTTAAAAAGCTTGTCAATATGTTCCCTATGTGAAAAGGGGACTTTGCAGTGAGATTGAGTTTATGAATACAGAGATGAAGGAGTTTTCCTAGATGTGTCCAGGGGGACCAAACCTAAAAGTTGAAAGCAAGGGACCTTTCCAGGCTAGGCTTAGAGGCTGAGGCCATGGGAAGATGGGACTAAGATGTAACGGACATGGACACATAATGGTTCTCCAAGACTTTTTTGTTTTTAGTCTTAAAGGCGCCTGTGACAGGCAGATATTTTGACAGCTCCCTCAGTGCACGAATCTAGTAATGACAAAATGAGAACCCGAGCTGAGTGTGCAACTCACACGCTCCATCTCTGTAGCTCTAGGTCCATCTCCCCCTCCCTTATGGAGATATGCTCAGCTCCGACACTCAGCACCACGAACCCCAGAACACAAATGTCCCCCAGTTGTCTTCCCTTACCCTGCTTATTATCTATGAGGTTCTCACAGGATTCTAAAAGAGCCTGATTCTATGATACCTAGTCAGTGCAATAAGTTTATAGCTGTGTAGGATCCGGGCCTCGCTGCTGCACTGGAATGTGAGTTACAGAAGACAGGCGTTTGTGCAGGAGTTGACCTGCTTACTGATAGGCTTGCTGAAGATGCACAGTAAATATCTGGAGAAGAAAAGTCTGCCTCAAATTGATATTGTAAGTGTTGCATAGAATACACAATGGGCATATTTTAGAAAACAGCAGCGCAAGCTGTTTTCACACAAGATCCTGAGTCCTGTGCATCCGTGATTGGCTGACTATGATTGGCTGAATCTGTGATTGGCTGGGTCTGTGTTTCTTGGGATGCTGGTCATCAGGAACTATGCTTATTTTATGATTGGAATCTTTTTCTCTTGTTCCTTCTCACCTTCTCATTCCTACCGGGACTGTTTTGTTTCAGTGGTAATATATAAGTAGGATTATACAGTGTTTATAAAATACAGTTCAACTATGAATGTTTAAGACTAACTTCCTCTCTCTAGTATAATTATGTCCAAAATACCTAACACTCAATGAGTTGCCAGCAATAACTTAGATAGGAGTCATCCTGTTTTAAAGGTCTCTAAAATCAAATTTTCTGCCCAGACAAGTGGTCTCCTTTGGATTTACTTAGCGTTTTTCTGTCATAGTTACTGGCATCGTCAAACTTGATTAGATGTAGCATCACTATGGGAAGACACTTCTGGGTACCCATGAGTGTTTCCCTCATGGATTCACTAGGGAGGATAGACCCACCCTAATATGGTGGCACTAACTCATGGGCTGGGGTTCACTGAAAGCAAGCTGCATCTGGGCATCTTTTTGTGTTGGCTCCCTGACTGTGGATACAGCCTAACCAGGCACCTCATGTTCCTGCTGCTGTGGCTTCTTTGTCAAGATTGACAATAACCTCAAGCTGTGAGGCAACCTAAACCCTTCTCCCCTAAGGTGCTTTTGTGAAGTGTTTCACTGAAACAATGAGGATGAAAAATAACTAAAAACTTTCAGGCCAGCAAAGGTCCCCCCCCCCTTTAGCATTGGAGGTGGCCATCAGCACATTTTTGGTGCAAGGTGTACAGTGTCTCCAGCTGAGGACCAGTTGACCTCCATTGTTACACTGACCTTTGCACTTGAGCTCAAGTGATGTCACAGAGCCCAAGCTTGAGCCACACGTACCCGAGAAATACCTTCCCTAGGGACAAAGTACTATTGAGACAGATGTCATATTTTAGCATGTGCATACCAGTTCTGTAATAAGCTGACAATGTTAATTATGGCTGTTCAGGAAGCTAGGGCCATGTCTTCAGTCTGCAAAGTTTTGTCTGAACAGGACAGAATGTTCCTTCTTCCTGTTTTCATAAATAAAAATGCCATGTCTACACTGTCCCACAAGATTGCACGCTATGTTTAGCCCTTCGTGCTTGTTACTGCTCCATCTTTGGACTGACCATGAATTCTAGGAAGAATCGTTGTCCAGGGAGGACTCACTTGTAGATAGGGGAGGAAGGTCATTTGGCCCACATTCTTCAAGCTGTCCAAGGTCACACATTCGGCTCTGGAGTGCTTGTAGAATAGCATGCCCTATGGGTACTGTGTTGGGTGTGCATCACGTGTTGACGGTTTTCTTCCTTTTACATCCTCTCCATCCAGACTTTGTACAACCTAGGTACAAGAAACACAAACCACTGACTGAGCTCCTGCTGCCTCTCGGTCCCTGCATCAGTTCTGAGGCATGAACTGAGATCAAGCTGGCCCATGAGGCTGGGGTCAGGCTGGCCCCTGAAGCTGTAAGCTTTCTGGGGAAGAAAATGACACATTAGCCGTGTCTCTGCCTCTCTCCATTTTGCCCCATGCTGACTTCTAACCCACTCTCTCTAAAGTGATTCTCACTTGACCTCTGTTCAATTTGAAACAAATAAATACTAATGGGCCTGGGTAATTAATGAGACAAACAAGAAGAAACGAAACCAGTTAAGCTTGCTGTGCCTCAAGGAGACATGTGGACATTTTCCATAGGTCCAAAGCAGGATATGTCATCGTTCACGGAGCCTCGAGAAGGCCACCTACTTAGCAGGACGAAAATGAGTGGGCAGGAAAGAAAGATTAGCACTAACTTTTGTCTTTGCTCCCACACTCCTTCCTAAGCAAGCCGAGAAGTTGCCCTTGAAGAAGGAGGGGGGCAGCTTTTGTCTGGTACAGCACGTTAGAGATGCTGGACTGTACCCAAATCAACACTCCCGAAGGCCGCTGTGGAAATCTCAACGCCCCCTTACCCCATCTCTCCACAGCTAATTAGATTCTTCTCAAGTCAACAGCTATTTCTTCATTAGTCACGATTTGAGTAGTGTTCA
Organism: Mus minutoides; assembly: GCA_902729485.2. Taxonomy (NCBI): domain Eukaryota; kingdom Metazoa; phylum Chordata; class Mammalia; order Rodentia; family Muridae; genus Mus; species Mus minutoides. The sequence continues at coordinate 106,122 of LR749711.1, forward strand.
CGGAGGCTTTCCTCCTCAAGACTTTGCAAACATTAATTTGACAGGCTCTTCAACTGTGTGTGTGTGTGGGGGGGGTGGTCAAGACATTTCCAAAGGGTTATTTTATTTTGATTCATAAGTATACGCAGGAGTGTGTTGAATGTGAGTGTAGGGGCCTGCAAAGGGTAGAGGAGAGTGTCGGATACTCTGGGGTTGGAGATATGGATGGTTGCGACCTAGGGAACAGGCTGGGGTCCTCTGAGAGAGCCACGCATGCGCGTGACTACTGAGCTTTCTCTCTAGCCCAACACTGCTGGGGAGTGAGGGAGGGAATCCTTAGCTCAAGCTACTTCCTGATACTAGGCAAACTGGAAATGGGTTTTGCAAACACAGTAGGCTTTGGGGTCCTTTAGCTGTCAGGGGACAGGTGCCAGCCTGGTCTACATAGAGAGTCCCAGGCTGCCTTGGGAGAGAAAAGTGGGATCAGTGTGGGGCTGGAGAGATGGCTTGATGATTTGAAGAGTGCTTTGTGCTCTCTCTGAGGACCGGAGCTCAGTTCTTAGCTTCGCAGTCAGGCAGTTGTGAGTTGCCTGTGACTAACTCTAGAGGCTGCAGCGCCCTCCTCTGGCTCCCAAAGGCATCCTACATTTATATAAAAATAAATGATCTTAAAAATTAATGCCCCTGGAATCTTTCTCCTAGGTAAGATTCCGCTCCCACCCCCGGGATTCTAGCACCTTCTCAGCAGTCCAACACAATGAGCCCAAACTCAGCACCCAGAGGGAAAAGTTAGGGCCAGCCCTTCTGCCTTCACCAGAATTGCTCCAAATCAGTAAAACAAAGAGGACCTGTTTCTTGGCGTCTAGAGGCAATGTTGAGAATTCTTGGGAGAGATGGGCTCCAGTCTTTTAAACAACACCAAGGCTGTATACACAGTGTGTAAATCTGAGATAAGGAAGGGCCTGCTAGCAAAATGCATGGTGTTCCTTTGTGACCCAGACTCCACTATCAGGGAGGCTGCGCCCCCTTTTGTCTTAAATCATAAATGATTAGTTAAATAAAGCTGATATCTCAAAGCTTATGGTCAAAGGGAAGCTATACCTGTTTTCTTTTATTGAAAATAGGGTTTTTTTTCATCCAATATATTCTGATTGTGATTCCATGTCACGCTGCCCCCAACCCCCACCACGCACCCCCCACCAGTTCATCTGAAATCCTCTCTGACTCCCTCAGAAGAAGAAGAAGAATATAAGATAAAACAGAAGCATACAGATCAAACTAAAACAAAAGAGACAAAAAAGAAGAAAAAGAACAAGAGGAAAAAAGCAGGAGGAACACACGTGGGTGCGGAGAGACACATCCGCACACAGGAATCTGTTTTTAAGAACTGGGAAGCTGCAGGCAAAAAAGTGAGGAGTGAGTAGGAAGAAGGCTGTGGTAAAGAGGCCAGTTTTTGTGACTTCTGAAAGAGCCTGTGTGATCCTCCTGAAAGCCTCTGCCTCCCCTCCCCTCCCACTCCTACCCCCACCCCAACCCTCACCCCAACCCCCAGCTGCAGAGGCTTGGAATGTGCTGCCTGAAGGAAGCCTGTGTTTGTTAGTAAGAGTTCAGCCTGCAGCCAGTGAAAGTTTGTCGGGCAAGCCTTGAAGTCCTGCAGAAGCCAGTCTTCTCCTCTCCCTGCCCCCCCCCTTGAGATTTAGCATAATCCCCTGCAGATTCTCCACCCCGGGAGATCGTCTAAAGCCCGTGACTCACTGTTTTGATTGCTCTAAGGACACTCTTCGCTTTTTACTTGGTTTCCTCCTCTTGCAGCCAAGTTTCAGATTCAAATCCTTTTTCGGGGAGGGGTAGGAAAACAGAGACAGGAGAAGAAGCGTACCCCCCAACACACACACACACACACACACACACACACACACACACACACACACACACACACCCGCCCCTTCCACTGGTGTGCTTGGCTCATGGTGATGGTAACCAGAAGCATTTGCTAGTATCCAAATTTAGGGACAGAAGAAGACAGCCAGCGAAACAGTAGCTGAAGTTTGGGAATTTTCTCCCATTTACAATTACTCTTTTTTTCTTCTCCTTATTGACAGAATAGTGTTTTCATGCCACCCAGACAGTCAAAATGCCAACTGATCAGGGATACCTCTCCCAGTGTAAAGGTCAGCACACAGCAGGCTGTGTTATGTGCCTGTTCTTAGGTCATAGACCCATATACGTTCATAGAACCCATTTTCTGCTTTGTTTTTCTTTGGGAGGAGCCTAGGAATGAGGATGTGGTTAAAATTATCCCAGTCTTCAGAGGCAGTCTCCCAAGGTCTTCCCTTAGGGAATACTACACCAACTGACTATTCAATACCAACCAAATTGTCAGCCCTGAAAACATATATACAGGTAACATTGCACAGACCGAAGAGGTTGCATCTGGGAATCTGTATGCATATACACGTATCGTATGTGTGTAACAACAAGCAATGAAAAATGTGTCTTTGCATTTGAAAGAGCACAGAGAGGTATATGGGAGGGCTTGGAGGGAGGAAAGAGGGAAATGAAATAATTATATCATAATCTCAAAAAATTTTTTTAAAATTATGTTTTTGGGAACTAGAATTCCTAGAATCGGTTGCTTGTAGGCTTGCTACATGGCAGTGAGAGTATGAGGGAATATCTTGTGATGTCCCAAAGAAAGTGTGTGAGGAAAGAAATCTGTTATCCAGTTGATATTGGTCTACCTATGTCAATTTCTTAGTTTTGATGAATTTCTGTGGCTATATGAGATGTTGGCATTCGTGAATCCCGGTGAGACGTAGATGGGACTCTGACCTTGTTCCTACAAATCTTTTTTAAGTCTAAGAATAGTCTCAAGTGAGTCGCTGTAGGTTGATATTTTGTTATCTCTCTACACTTTTCAACATTAGGAAATGAATGAGTACACGTCACCCAGGTCGGTGTCAAGGTCTCTACATCCAGTGACACTTGGCATCTATTTGTCCATCCAACAGCCTCTCAACAGCTGGGAGATCCCTTGCTCTGTCAGCCTCTGGGATTGCACAGCTCACAAGTTAGGCAGATCCTTGCAAGGCTATCTGTACCAGGATGAGGGAGGTGCATAGGCTTATGAAAACACAGAAGAAGCTAAGGAAGGCTGGGAGGACCAGATAGAGACCACCCAATTGCAAATGCCTATGCATTAACCAAGGGGGGGTGACTGGAGAAAGAGGGGAGGTCAGGGCAGAAGGTGTCTGAGGCACAGGAAACAGTGTAACACAGATGTGTGTGTGTGTGTGTGTGTGTGTGTGTGAGAGAGAGAGAGAGAGAGAGAGAGAGAGAGAGAGAGAGAGAGAGAGAGAGAACAAGTGGGATGGGGCTGGGAACGTGAAGCAAAGGTGTTCATAGTATGGAGCTCAGTGGGAGCCCAGATGAAGCTGGAGAGATAAGCAGCGTCCAGATAACACCAAGGAGTCGTTGGTGCTTTAACTGGAATGTGATGGTGATCTATTAAAGAGCCTGAATCCCTGAATCAGGAGCCTCCAGAGATGGCACTTGCTACACAAGAGGCTCCCTCACAGAGCCGAGCCTGACAGTGAGCACTCACACTGCTGAGGGGGTGGAAACAGAAGAGCTCCCCCTAGACAGTCTAGCAGACTGCTTAGCTCCAGGTTCAGTGGGGGACCCCCATTGTAAAACAGCAAGTTAGAAAAGCAATTGAGAAGACACCTGATGCTAACCTCTGGCCTGTGAGTGCAGACACATAAGTGTGCATGCACATATATTCCTAGGCACAACATGAACACACACACACACACACACACACACACACACACACACACACACAGCTTGAATCAGGAAGTTTAATATAATTATGTTTAAACCAAAAACCTCTGACTTTTCTAGGAGAGAAGTAGATTATGTGGGGCAGAAGAAGCGGAAATCAAGGAGAGAGCAGTTGTAACAGTCTTAGTAAACAGTGTCACAGCCTTGGCACCCTGAGAAGGATTCTTTTTTCTGAGACAGGCTTTCTCTATATAGCCCTGGCTGTCCTGGAACTCACTTTGTAGACCAGGCTGGCCTCGAACTCAGAAATCTGCCTGCCTCTGCCTTCTGAGTGCTGGGATTAAAGGCGTGCGCCACCACGCCCGGCCCTGATAAGGATTTGAAACTAAGGGACACAGATTGGAGGAGCTTTGGGAAAACAGTTAACAGAGCCAGTGTCTGATATGTGGAGTGACATGGCAGGGGGAGATGTAATGTTTAGAACACATCTAGTCTCCACATCTAGAATCTGTATGTCGTTTATGTTATGAAAAATATAATACCTGTATATGTTATAGGCGGATTAACCAAACAACTGACCAGGTCAGGGTGGTTCCACATGGAAGAGGCTTATTGAGAGGGTGGGGGAGGGGGCAGAGAAGAGGAGAAAGAGAGACAGAGGGGGGAGAAGGGTCACACAGTTAAGTGCGGCTTGGTGCTAACAGTTTAATCTATACATACACTCAAGCCTTGCAGGTGCCAGTAGTCTGTGACTGTTGGGTGGCTTTCTGGAGAGCCATATGAGTGTATGTTGCTGTGTCAGACATACCTTAAGTTAGCCCCTCCTCAGTCATGTCCTCTGTCTCTGAGCTCAAGCAGAATCTGTAATTTGCTTCTAACCAGTAGAAAATGACAGGCCGGTTGAGTGGCACTTGTATAATTAAATTACACTATATAAAGCTCTGTCTTAGCTGACTGTGTGGCAAAGACCTTTCCTTCCATCTTTGAAGTTTCTGCTGTACTTAAAGGGGACTTGTATGGCAAGGTATTATGGGTAAAGTCTTAGCTCTACAAGTGACCACGGGTGACCACCACTATGGAACGTTAAACCTACAAAATCACGCTGAGGCAGTGAGTTCTGCCAACCATGTGAAGACGTTTGGAAGCAAATCTTGCCCAAGCTAAGTTCTCACTGAGATGACACTGTCCTGCAGATGGTTGCTGAGAGCCATGGACCTGCAAAAACCGAGAGATGCTGGATCTAGTGGTGTGTCCCTGGAGTCCCAGCACCTCGTAGGTGGAAGCAGGAGGATCAGGAGCTCATGAACAGCCTTGGCTACACAGTGCAGCCGAGATTAGCCCAGGCTACTCGAAAGAAAACCAGAAACACTGAGGTAACAAAGTGTGTTGTTCTAAGTGACTGAGTCGGTGACAGTTTGCTATTCGGCCACAGAAAGGGACATGCTTGAGCATTTCTTCTCCTTCTCTGTGCCTCATTTCTCTCTTTGAACCACCAGAGTCTTAACCTGACAGCTCTTCCCTTTGGCTTCCACTTTACCTAGTCTGGATGTTCCAAATATGGAACTCTCACATTGGCTCTGTTTATCAGCCCTGGCTGACTTACAAATTAAGAAGCATCGTTACCACGTTGGGGTAACCCCAGAATGGTGGACGTTTGCTCCTGGGTGTGAGAATACCTCAGCGTTTTCTTGTTGCTTAAACCCTGCCGACCCATCACGGTCCCACACTGACCTTGTGTCTTCTCCCCTGTGCTTCACCAGTGGCCCCTGTGGACCTAAGGTGCTTTCGAGTTTTGTGTAAACCATCATCACCCCTTAGTTTTGTGCTTCGTAAGCCCCTCTTCAATCTCTAGCAAAACCGCTGATTCTCCCCTGCTCTCCTCGTGCTGCTAAGAAGAATGATCGACCTTGATTTCACACTAGGAAATGGATAGGAAGATTTAAAGACAGCATGTTCAGGAATGTACAAAGTCTAAGAATTCATGCACGTGTCTCTCGTGAACCTCCCTGGTATCAAGGTCAAGCTTTTGGCTGATGTCAGTGATAACCAGAAGGTATTCACTTTTGGACTTTTCCATGAATTGACGAGGACAGATATACCAAGAAACTCCTTTGGCTATAAAACCAAAACACAACACAGCACAACTATTTTTTGACCCTTACTTTCAGCGAAGGCCATGTGAATCTGTCCCCGAGAGGACCCTAATCCTTCAGCCATGAAATAATTCATCCAACTAATGCTTAAGTGTCACTTGCCCTAAGCCCGTCTCTGCATGGGGCTCTGGGGATACAGCAGTGAGCAAGCTGGCTGGACTCAGTGGGAGTTGTCTTGTAAAATGGAGATATATATTGCAGAAAGTTAACAGCAACAGCACATAATGTTTAAGAAGGGATGCCTGTAATAAGCAAAATAAAGGGATGGGACTGGAAACAGAGCGTGGACGTTTACAAGTTTGGATGGAGTGGACAGAAAATATTTCAGTGGCAACAGTGCCCTTAATTGCAATGTCTGAAGAGAGCCAGGGAATGGATGGTAAACAGTTTCCACACGCAAAGGAAATTCCAAGTATAAAGGTCCCGTATCTGCAAAGGGAATGGTCAGCTGTGGGCACCAGAGTGGAGCAGAGAAAAGGAAAGAGGTGGGAGAGAGACTCTTTGGACAGTGCAGATCTATAGACTGCAGGGCATCTCTTCCTAGAACAGGATGTAAGGCCATGGATATATGTTAAAAGGATGGTGAGTGAACTTGCTTGCATCTGATAGTACTCCTTTAACTTCTAAATGTACGATGTGTTTGCAGGGGTGAGCTTGAAGACAAAGGTAAAACCAAACACCTTCTAGTAGGCTCCTGCCATTATATGCAATAGACTCAGAATGACTCCATCACCACAGAAGGTCCTGATGGAATTCTGAGCAGGAGGGGCCGCATGGCAATATCTGTTCTTTTCGAATGATAGTCTCTCTCTCCTTTCTCTGAGGACATGATGGCCTGGAATATTCTCTTTGTGACTACCAGTGGAGTAAAGAAAGTGACAAGAGGGTCAGCATATCTCCCCTTTTGCTCAAGAAGGATGCTCCTATAACTTTAGCTGGAAATGCCCATTAAAGGAAGCAGAAATATGTGGAAATACAGCTTTCGTTTGCCCGTGATACAAGCATGCGATGTGTTAACCCATTCAAGGTCAACAATGCTTTCCCTTTTATGTTCACATGGATAGTGTAAGCTGTATCTCCACCTGTGCATCAGCTCTTGCTCAAAGATGAAGGAAGGCTCAGAGACCAGTTCCCAAAAGTGACCCCCTTTCAGGGATATACTTTACACCGCCTATTTCTGGGCATATCTGCATGCCTGGTCGATTGAAGGAAAGTCGACATTAGAAAGCAGTATGCTTTTGTGTAATTCCATGGATACAGCTCTAGAGACCCTATGACCATCTCCAAGTAGCAGTGGTTACCAAAGCTTGGATCTCTGGCCAAATGCTCTTTCTCACTTTCCTAAAGCCTAATCTAATAGAACATACATGTCTCTGAAGCCATAAAAAATTGGTGGAAATATGGCAGGTGTAGGGGTAAGTTAAATTCTGAATTTAACCACTAACTAAACTTGAGTCCTTAGTGAAGGAAGAGATCCATCTACTCGGACATTTACTGCTAATCCTTCAGATACTTCCTGATGTGTTTATAAAAAGATAAAGCGATATAAGATATGTTCTATGGGAGTGTTGTGAGGTATGGTGGAAGGGGTTAACTCAGAGGGCCCATGCCAAGGCATCTCGTCCCCCTGAGGGATCAGCCACACTACAGTGTAGTATAGAATGGAGTTTATTCAGGGCATGGGGAGCGGGAGTGAAGAGAGTAGTAGAGGCAGAGAAAGGCAGAGAGAGGGAGAGAGCAGAGAAGTAGAAGCTGGCCATGACCACATGGAGAGAGGGGGGAAGGGGATGGGGAGGGGGAAGCAAGGGGACAAGAGGCAAAGAGTAAGAGAGAGAGGAGGGGGCAAACAGCCCCTTTTATAGTGGGCCAAGCTTACCTGGCTGTTGCCAAGTAACTGTGGGGTGGAACTTAGACAGATTGCTAACACTTCTTGTTTAGGGATCCAGTCCAGTTCTGGCTCTGGTACTGGATAACCCAGTATGATGGTCTCCGTTCTTATTCTCCAGGCCCTCATTAAGCTGCTATTTATGTATTTTGTGACAGTGCAGAGATCACTATGCAGTCTTATAAAACTGTACTTAAGATTCACTTCAGTGGAATTCACTTCATAAAACTCAATAAAAAGCATCAGTATATTCAGTTTTCCAGTAGAAAACAGTCAAATGGTCAAGAAAGAACAGTGAATATTCATTAGCCTCATTTGCATATGCACTGGAATCAAGTTTAAATCAAGTTTAAAGTGCGGGCAGCTTAGCAATAGAGTTGCGACCTTGGACCTGGCGAGCCTGCTGGCTTCCCGTGCAGTGCCACTTGGTCTGCGCTGGCTGTAGTTGTGTGGGTGTAGCCAGCACCTTCTTTAGTTTGGGACTAATGCTTACTTGAGGGCACATCATCAGCTTTGTTCTCCCCCAAGAAGTGTCTTTTACCTACTGTTCAGTATTGTGCCTAATCCTATTTGTTGTCTCGAGAGCTGGCTCCACCACTTCTCAAAGGTCAGTTTTTAACAGTCTATTTTTAACCTCTCCTCTCTTCAAAAAGTGATGTCTGTCCCAGCTCGCAAGTTGGCCTTGGATGGTGGAAAAATCCCCCCAGGGTTGAGACTGGATTAGTGAGAGCTGACCCAGACAGTCTAACTATCTCCATGGGGATCTTAATTGAAACCAATCTCTCTCTCCGTGCTAATGTTTTCCTAATAGGAAGAAAAGGAGGACGCCAGAGCCAGTGTCCAAACCCGCGTCCATTTTCTGCTCAGCAGTGAAGTTAACAAGGAGCCTTTCCTGAGCATTATGTATTGGCTGGGAATCTTTAGACTGTCCCCAGGGCCATCCACTTGTCCCAGCTGCTCCATTAATCTCTGGGAAATCCCCAGCGCTGCAACTGTCACTGTGTAATTAAATGCTTTGTTATTTTCTGCATGGCCCTGTACTTTGGCAGCATATTTTTATTAAGAGCAGGGCCTGTTATTTGTCATTTGCCCCATATGGCTGTGCAGTAGCTGCTTCGTGATATCTCTGCTGTGTTCACTTCCTCTGCATTAAGCAGCTTTCTCTTCCCTTCTTCCCTTCTGCTTTTATTCTTCCTTCTATTCATTTATACACACACACACACACACACACACACACACACACACGTACATACAGACATACATACATACATAAACACACAGACACACACATACAGATACACACAGACACACACACACAGACCACAAATACAGGCACACATACAGACATACACAGACACATACACAGAAATACAGTTTGTACAAGCACACATACACACACATACAGACACACACAGAGATACACACACATGTTTTGTTTTGTTTTGTTTGATGGGGTACCATTCTGTGGAACCCCTGCTGACCTGGAACTCATTCTGTAAACGAGACTGGCTTTGAACTCACAGAGGTCTGCCTGCCCCTGCCTTCTGAGTGCTGGCTTCAAGGTGTGCACACACCTTTACTGTACACGATACTGAGTGTCATAAGGATGTGCACAGTACAGTCAATAATGTACTTGGACCATGCGTTTTGTTTTTATATTTTCTTGCTCATCTTACTCAGAGCCGGATCCCCTAATGCATTAGGTCAGCATCAACTGGTTTCTTCTTGATTTTCCTTCTAATCTCCTCCAAGAAGGAAATGAAATTCGAAACATTAGAGTTAAATATGCAGTCATGTGACTATTACCCATAAGGTTAATCTTTAACTTGAGTACATGACCCCCGAATAGCCAGATACCAAACTGTAGCAAATTCTGTATAAGGAAAACAAAAACTATTTAACTTCCTGATGTTGTCATTATGCTAGTAATTTCTTAACCATCATAACAAAGGCCATATGCCAATAATGTGGAAAGAGTTTAAAGCCAATATTTTTACCTGGAACAAAAATTTCTCCTATGGCCTTCAGTCACTGCTCAAAGACAGTTCAGCTGCTTCCTCACAGCTGGGCAGACTTTTGTCACAAAATGCTTGTCTTACTTTGGAGGGAGGTGTGGGTCTCTAGAAGCAAGTGGCCTACTCTGATTTAAGGGCAGGCTCCTCCCTGCCCCTACAGAAAAGCTTTCCCACCTATATTGTCCATTAATTCTCAAGATTTGAGGGGACATTGCAATTATGTTGGAACCACACCCAAGGCTGCTGTGAGGGTGGGACTGGAGACCAGAGTGGGGATGACACAGTCACAACAAAGGAGGTATTCATGAGGAGGATGTGTGAGAAATAGCTCCTGCTGTTATGAGCCATTACATAGCCAGCAGTTGGATTTGTTATCTGTCTAGAAATCTCATTTTCTTAAAGGGAGGTGGAGTCAAGGAGCAGAAATGCTTGTTCTCTGGAGTCAGATCTCAGCAAAATTTGACCCTGCTGCCTCCGGGGTCTCAGTTCTTTCATTAAAAAAAAAAATCAAAATAACGCCACTCACTCCATATGTTTGTCATCGAGTTTAATGGGGTCAGAGCAAAGCACGTCCTAATGACTCAACATGTAGGGATTATGTTTAAGGTGTTGTCTAGAACCCCCAAAGCTCTCTCCTCTCTCTGCCCTACTCCCTCTCAGTGCCCACAGGTTGCACAGGTGGACTCCTCTGTATCTCCATGGTTTTTCATGGTTCTCCTTCTAGACATGGCCTCTCTTCCTTTGACAGATTGGTTGATAAGAGTGATATCTATCCAGTGGCTTTCATCTTGCATTCTAGAACAACCAAAGCACAATGAAAGGAACCAAGTAGACAGTCAAATAACCCTTCTAGTGAATTAACTAATGAGAGTATCTTGCTCTGACAAACAGTGTGTCTGTGTGAGAGACTAGCAGGTGTCAGAAAGGGAAGATGCTGGAAACCAGTTTTGAAAAGGCAGAGATTGGGAAGATGGGAAGGAGGGAATGAAGGAAGAAAGGAAAGGAGAGAGAGAGGGAAGAAGGAAAGGAGGGAGGGAGGAAAGGAGGAAAGGAGGGAAGGAGGGAGGGGAAAACAGTAAAGAAAAAGATCTCTCCAGTGCCAGTAATCTCTGATGGAAAGGCCTTTGTGTCCCAAGGGCACAAACTTTAGGTCACCTCACCAAGGAGCCTCCTCACTCTGACTGCCCACTCACTCGTGGAAGAATCAACTGAAAGTGGAGCTCAGCATCTTACAGCATCCCCTAGATCTGGGCTCCGAATTTATTGATAATGTCCTAGGGATTCAGTCATGGTGGGCACCCATTGCTCAGTGCCTGTCTTAGGTTCTCGCCTACAGGAGCTAAACGTCTGCTTGTAATTCTATCACTGAACCTTATAGTCATTACCTGACCCCCTCATCACTCCTGAGAATAAGAACAAGTCACAGTGTTTCCCAAATACTGAATCAATCATCCCTACAAGTCTTCAAAACAGACAAGAACACCTAACTTGTAGCTTCAGAGAATGAGTCTTCGTTATCACTATTTGTGCTGTAAACCAGTCTTCTCTGTCAAACTAACATACTAATAAGTTCTTAGAGTTTTTAGAAAGTCCCAATACTATGTGGGACAGAAAAATGGTGCTGCATCGTGTGGAAACAGAGCTAGGAATTGGCTGTTCCTGCCAAGTGACCATTGAGATGGTTTATTACCCTGGCCAGAGAAAAGAGATGGCCTATGACTCTTCCCAGTAGAGAGTGGCTATTTGATATTCTCCCATCCACTGTTGTCAAGTCAGTTGTTGATCTTAACGTAGAACTGTACAATACTCACACAATGGAGGGGGGGCAAGAACCCACTTGGATCATGGTAGCCTTCTTTCCTAGATATGAAGGGGTTCATGATGGAGGGAGAGGTGAAGGAAGGGGAAGACAAGATTTGTATTAATTCTGCCCCTCAGTCCTATCTTGGAAGCTAAGGGATTCGGATGGTATCAGTCACTCCTCTCATCGCTGTACCAGACACTGACTCCATGGACTGGAGGAATCCAGTCATGTCAGAGAAGACAGACATGAGTGGGTCAGTGGCTTCAAAAGTGTGGGGCTTCTACCAGAAATCAGAGTAAGGACAGGAAACAGAGCCAGACTATACACCTGAAGTCCTGAATCCCTCTCCCCAACCCCAAGAGAATCTCTTCCTCCAAATGTGTCTCCACTCTCAAACATATGGGCCTGTGGGCAGTGCATTACATCAAAACTACAACACTGCCTCTCACCCAAACTTCAGAGCTTATGGATTTGAGTTGAGACAAGAAGCAGTAGGTTTGCTGATTGCTTCTGGAACCCCATACGTGGAAATTTCTAGAAGCTAATCTTTCAGCAGTGTTCCTCAGGGAATAATCTATAAGAATGCTTCTTATAGATTGGCACTGGTGATTATTAAGTCGTGGATGACGGTTTGTGGCTCAGGAGTGCATGCCCTCAGGGAAACAGTTCACTTCTTCCCTTTAAGGATGTTTAACTTGGTGCATGAACTGTGTGCCCCTAAGACCCAAGCACTACAGAACAAAGTACCATGTGTATTACATTTTATTATTGCATGAGAAGCTACCCCAAGTTTAGTGATAGATTCTCTCAGATCTCTACAGGTCAGGAGTCTATACTCAGTCTCTATAAACTGAGATACTTGCTAAGATCGGCTACTGTTTGCTCTTCTCAAGAAACTTATGTAAGAAAAAATCTAGAGCTCAATTGCGGTTTAAATATTTATTTTTTATTTGTATATGTGTGGGCACAGCACACCTTTAAATAAGAAAAGCCACCAAGGCTAAATCCTTCTTGTAACTCGGTGATTAGCTGTTTGTGTTATGGTTTATCTGGAAACAGCACTTTGTGACTTGTTTTCTCTGGAGTGTGAACTCCTCCTATAGGCAGGGTCAACCTCCTGCTGTGTCTTCCAGGGCTGGATTACATAGATGGGAAAGTAATCAAGTAAAAATATCAAACAAATATCATAGTTACTGTAAACCTTGCCTCTCTCTCTGAAAAACATAAAAGAGATATGCAGAGCAGTGTGGAGAGATGATGAAGTCTTAGATTATGCTAGTCTTAGGCTAGCAACGAGCAGGTCACAGACTCTCTCCCAGCCCACATTGTCTTCTGGGGAATTTATTTGAGGTAGGAGTATTCACAAGAAATGGTTTAGGAGTGCCTCTCATTTACAAAGAAATTATATAGTTTCTATTCTGTATTCTAGTTGTTGAAGCACGGGAGAAACTGGGTCTACTTTGTGTCTATTCTGGAAATTGTAGCAATTTTCTCAAGAGCTAAGTGTCTTGGGCTAATAAGCATCCTAGGTATAGACTGGGGTGTTGGGGTAGGGGCAGGAGGAGGCTGTGACTTGGATGTCAGGGAAGGAAATCAGAAGTGGGAGAGTGATATGGAGGTAATTTACGCCATGCTTAGTCTGGGCTGGACAAGTTACTAAGGTGGTTTGCTGTTCATTTCCTTCAGAGCACTATAGTAGGCTATTTTGAAAATAGAGTTACTGTAAAATGGAATGTCCTTTTCTTTGCCTGTTCCCATTCTGATGATATGTTACATTAAGCCATCTAAAGACTCTTAAGTACTTCAGACAGGTTCTGAAAGAGTCCCCAAGGGCCAAGTAAGAAGAACAAGGGAAATCACATTGTCACCCACAAGCAAACTCTGCAATATGCATCTTTCATAATTCATCTCCCACTGTCTGGAGAACACGCCCTCTGTCAGTATGATTTGCTACCATCAAACAAATATCATAGTTACTGTAAACCTTGCCTCTCTCTCTGAAAAACATAAAAGAGATATGCAGAGCAGTGTGGAGAGATGATGAAGTCTTAGATTATGCTAGTCTTAGGCTAGCAATGAGCAAGTCACAGACTCTCTCCCAGCCCACATTGTCTTCTGGGGAATTTATTTGAGGTAGGAGTATTCACAAGAAATGGTTTAGGAGTGCCTCTCATTTACAAAGAAATGTAAGATTTCATTGTAAATCTGTTAGATTCATCATTTCAAATACACTGTATTCCTGGGTTTATAACTTGTAATAATGATCAAGGTTTCTACATTCTTGATAAATGAGGCCCATCGTGATCAAATAATATGCACTGGGAAGGTTTGCAGGGTTAAAAAATCTGATATTCTGGTTTGAAGCATAATCTTTAATGTTTCTTTATTGGATATAATTTCCTTTTTTCCCTCTTAAATCAGCTACATTAGAAAAGCAGCATTTACTGCAGAAGCAAGACTGTTTTCCACGCAATATTAGTGTTACACACAAAGAAACATCTTCCCTTCTTGCCGGCCCTAGGTGCGCTCAAAATTGCCACCTGTCCCTCCTGCACTAACCCTGTGTGCCCGTTATAAAAATAAGAAGGACTGGAGATGTGGTTGAGTTGGCAGAGTGCTTGCCTGCCATTCAGGAAGCCTTGAGTTCAATCGTTCAGTCCCCAGCACAGCATGAGACCAAGCACCTGGGTGTAATCTATAATCCCAGCACTGGGGAAGTTCAGGCAAGTGAATCAATCAGAAGGTCAAGGTCATCCTCAGCTACAAAGTGAGCTCAAGACCACCTTGGGATACATGACAGCCTGCCTCAACTTCTACCCCTCCAAAAAAAAGATAGATATATAGATAGGTATGTAGATAGATAGATAGATAGATAGATAGATAGATAGATAGATAGATAGGGATATTTCAAAAAGATGGCATTAAAATCAGTGCACACAAATTTGACCAGTTCCTTCTTGCATCCCTTTGGAAACTTGTAATGAGGATGAGGAAACAGACCCAAGGACCCAAGGGGATTCTTCTCCCCCCACCCCTTTCTCCAACTGTGTTCCCTGTTGCCTTCTAATTTGACGTGCGTGTGGCTGGTTGCAAGAGTAACCGGGTGGTTTTTCATGAATTCACATCACACATTCTCCTTTCTGAAATGCTACAGAAATATCAAATATTTGCTTGTGGGTCCCTCGTCCTACTCTGCACAGACAGCACAGAGATTTTCGGCACTGATAAGGCCAGGCGTTCGTCCCAGCTGAGTTCACAGCAGGTTAGGATGAGTGGGAGCATCCCTCGGCTTTCCAGCACCTGGTGCCTTCCCTGATCTGAGATACACTAAAATTGTCTCTCTAAAATAACAGGAGCTATGCTAATAGATTCTGGTTTCCTGACATTTCAGAATACAGGTTGTAAAATAAACATGCTGTAGGCAGAAAACTTTACATACCATCAGAAAAAATATTATTACCCGGAAGTTTAGATTGAGCGCCATATTTCCTATCCCCACGGATTTGCTTTTCCTTTTGATGAAATTTGATATAAATGTCAATTTTTGGGTGCCAAAGAAAGACTTTTTGTATACATATGTATATGTGTACCTGTATGTGCATGGAATGATAATAATAATTTTAAAGTTAGCTTGATTTCACATCTATAATGTTTAAACTTCTAAACTAAGTTGTGAAGTCACATTTAATATTCTTTAATACTCTGGTACGTGGTATATCTTGATCCACTTAAGTTTTCCTCCTAAACTCAGTGTTGACTCGAGAGTCTAATGATACCAGGCACAGAAGGCATTCTCTGGACCATGAAAGCTGACGTGATAATGGGTTGTTTTCTGTAACATCTCAAAGACCTGTCAGAGTTCAGGCCTTAAATCCGCCTTCTCTCCCATGCCACCTTTTCATAAGGTTTGGGACAGAATGTCACACTAACGCTTCCTTAATGTGATAAATGTCCGTTAGGTGTTTTCCGGAGGACTCAGCCTGGTGTCACAGATGCAGCTGATGTGCCTTCTACCACTCTGAAAGCGACATGAATGTGGAGAAGCCGGATGCTTTGCAATCTAGAAGTTCACAGTTGAAATAGGAATTTTCTTCTCTCTCCTAGAATTCTTGCTATGCTTGGTGGTTTTAAATGAAGATAGAAAAGAAAGAAAGAAAGAAAGAAAGAAAGAAAGAAAGAAAGAAAGAAAGAAAGAAAGAAAGAAAGAAAGAAAGACATCTGCCTCCTGATGCTGGGTATAAGTCCAAACTCAATTGTTTGACCTTTGGAACCATTTTTTGCCTACTGCTGTCCCCAGGTCCTTTTATGATTAAGGCTTAAGGAGAAGTTATTTAGTAAGAAAAACGAGTTCTTTTAGCAGAAACTCAAGAGATCCAAAGATTACATTATTTTTAGCTATATGTATGGCTGGACATGTTTAGGTAAGGGTAGGCGTGTGTGCCCATGGAGGCCAGAAGAGGAAGTACGAGCCCTTGGAGCTGATACGAGTGGTTTTAAATTGTATGATGCAGGCGTGGGAGCCAAACTTGAGTCTCCTGCAAGAGCAGCAAGTGCTCTGGAGCTTTGATGATCCTTCTGATGATCCCGGACGATCCCTTGTGATGATCCCGGGTGATCCCTTCTGATGATCCCGGATGATCCTTTTCAAACGCTTCTTAGACTGTTTTCTGTTGCTATGATAGAGTACCAGAGACTGGGTAAATTATAAGTAAGATAGGTTATTTAGCCAATGGTTTTGGTTCTGAAAGGATGGTGCTGGCTTCAAGCATAGACATTCTTGCTATGTCATGGCCTTGTAACAGAGCAAGTGAGTTGGAAAGAAATAGAAAAAAACCATATGTCTGAACTCTTACGGTAACTAACCTACTCCTTCATAACAGCAGTATTCATCCAATTTCAGGAAAGCATCAGCAGTCTCTGACAGACCTCCCATCTTGATATCCTTACAATTAAGTTAAATTTCAGCACGCATTTTAGAAGGCCCATTCAAGTCATATCAAAATTTAATCTGTTTCAGATTTTTTTTCCCCCTCTGAGACTGAATGGTGCCAGGGACTGTACTTTGATTCTTCAAGGCATGAGAAATGGAGAGAGAATTTGCAGAGGGCTCCTGATGGCGATCACTGAAACATTCTCTAGTTACCTCTGTAAATAGCAAAGCCATGAAGTCATGTGTGATGGTGACCACAGAGGACATCCCACCTGGCAGTAATGTGACTTTAAATCTTGCCTTCTTTCTCCTTGTTACTGTCAACTTACACAGCACCCCTGCTGTCCAGTTACTTCCTTTGGTCCTTCATGGATGGAGAATAGATTTGCACATGGCTAATAAGGAAGCTTCATACTTATCACTGAATTCTTAGAATGTCCAAGAATAGTTCTAATACACTTTTGTATATTCATTAGCAACCATCACAGTCTGTGAAAGAATAACACTGACACACACACCCCAACCTCTGTGACATGTACAGGTAGAGAAACAGACTTGAGAGTAGTTAGACATCCTATCCAAGGCTACCTAACTAGTAAGTGACAGGCCAGGACTGTAAGCCAGCACCAGGGACTGCCAGCATCCCGCACTAACTTGTCAACAATAACCCATTCTTCCTTAAGTCTGCAAAGCACAACCATCAGCAACCTTGATGGATGAGACATCCATGAAAACCAACAGGAGAACAAACACAGCTTTGCAGTCAAATACAGTATTTAATAAAACTACTCTATCCTTAGTACTTCTTCTCTTGTTTGGATTACTAAGATTTTCTTTCTTCCCTTTTCCTCAGTGGAAAAAAACAAAACAAAACAAAACAAACAAACAAACAAACAAAACCACCAAAACCAAAACAAGTCTGCTTAGCCATCGTCAGACTCCCTGGGGACCTCTACTGTCCTGGACTTCCATGTTGTTTGCTAGCTCTGAACAATACTAAAGTCCTGGCTGCAGAAGGTGAGGCAAAAGCATGGCCTTAAGAGCTATTCGTGTCTGTGTTTGGTTTCTTACTAGCTAAGGAAGTTTCAGCACCAGGGGAAGGGGGAACGATCGGAAAACAGCTGAGTACTTGTCTTCAAAAGACCCACTACTATTAATCATCTGTGCATGCTTGCAAGGACTGAGATGGAGAGCATATGAAATAGCTTAACAGCTAGAAGCATCCTGGCCGTGTGGTCTTCCTCTGCTTTGGAGAACGAACTTTAGAAAGTCTGCTTTCCACTCATGAGCAGAGAGTTGCAAGGGTCCCAGACACATCAAAACCAGGAGAAACTCCATGCCAGGGGAGGCAGGAGGCAAGCTGACAGATGAGCCACAGGGTCTGTTCCTGCTGTTGTCTTGTTTCTTAATCATTTAGTCATGTAAGGGATATGGAATAGCCGGACTGGTTCCTAGGTGGGAGGTGGGGTGGGGTGTGGGGAGGGGAGAGGAGAGGGGGGCAGGGAGGGTCCCATTTATTGATTTCAGCCAGTGCAACTTCTGCCAGGGAAACCAGTCAGAGGGTCCCATGGATGATTTATTAGGTCTGTCTCATGAGTGTGGGTGTGTCTTTTGAGCATTCTTGGCCACAGAGCTCAGAGCTACTGCCTGCAGGAAGCTGGGCTCTAGCTGTTGAGCCTATGAAGAGAAGCCAGGGCCCTTGGCACACCATAGCTACCGCCAGTTCCAAGCCCTTGCCACCGAGGGCCTCTGCTGCCCTGCCTTACTCCGGGACAGAAGGCTTTGTGGGGAAGGCTCCTGGGGCTGTAGATGACAGAAGGCATATACTCCCAGAATCCCTACTGGCTGTGTCTGCTGGACCCCTTTTGTGTTGTAAATAAGGCACATCTTTCCTTTCGATTTGACAGTTGCAGTTTTTATTTCACATATGCGTCTTTTACAGTAAAATCCCAAGGCCTCTGTCTCTAGCGGAGTGGGATTCTGTGTTTGTCTGGACTCTGCTGTGCTAGATTCTGTGACTTTTAGTGTTTAGAAAAAAGTTAGGATTTGAGGAAAGACGTCTTTCTTTAGTCTTCTATTGTTTTTCTATAGAAGATTCGGACGAATGAATCTCATGCCTCAGCCTGCTCCTTCTCAAATTTCTAAATTCAGTCCTTCTGCCTTTGAGTTGATCTCTGTCCTGATCCTTGACCCTGGTGGTCTGGATCCAGGCATGAGAAGAGGTCTTATGTTGTGTTCTCCATAAAAAGTTGGGTGGCTCTTCTTGAGCTCCTGGTGCACGGTGGTAAGCTGTGGTGACATTTAACTCTCACCAAAGCAGCACACACCACATCTTCACTGTGTCATTTGCTTTCTCTGTCAATTGGTAACTTTGCCGATGACAAGCAGTGAATCACTGTTGTGGCTTTTGGTGATGGCAACCGGAATGAGAAACCCCGCAGGCATTTTCACACGTGTCTCTTAATGTCTCAGTATTTTGGGATGTTACATGGCAGCCAGCAAATGTTTCCTAACAATTTTTTGAGGGGGAAAAAATGCAGTCTACATATGGAAGATAATATATTCGAGAGAATAAGCCAGATACTTTAAAAGGTTTTTGTGTAAATTCAAAAAAAATCTATGTTTTAGTTGGAGCAATTTGGGGGTAAATGATGACTTTGACCAGCTCCAGACCCTTCACCCTGTCAACAGTGACTGATGGCTCGGATCTTAATGCATTTCTGTAACCCAGTTAAGTTAAGTACAAGAGATTTGGACTTTATTGGGATTTGACCTTTTGGTCTTTTGAACCACTTTTGAGTCATCAAAACATCGTGGCTGGTTACATAAGAACTGTCTTTAGAATGCATTGGACAAACTGGAGGGCAATTGTAGAGTTGAACCTGGTGCTCAGATAGCTGCAAAGTAAGTAGTGTGACCACCGGTCCCCACGTACCAGTGCTCACAATCATTCTACCTGCTTGCCCTGTCCCCAAAGCATACATCCTCTCTTGTTCCTCACTGTTTCCGTTTATTTCTACTCCTAGTATCTAAATAAGACAAATCTAGCAACAGACCTTTGACTGCAGCACGGGGAAGCAATCCCATACTGGGTAACATAGTAGCCAGATGTAAGAGTCATTTACAATATCAACTAACTCTCCCAGAGGGAGCATCTCTGGAAGGGTCTATCTGAATACCTGCTCCCCAGCAAGGCACTATGTGAGAAGACAGAGACTCCAACACAGGAAGGCTTGGGAAGTCATTGTTTCAAAGGGCATTCAAGAGACATACTCTCCCCTCTCTCCTCCCTTTCTCTTTCCTTTTTACTACACAGTGAGCAATTCTACTCTGTCACATAATGCCACCATTGCTGTGTGGCTCCCCTACCAAAAAGCGATTGGTTCCACTAGTCATAGACTGAGACCACTGACTCACTATGTAGCTGAGGATGACCTTGAACTCTTGATCTTTTGGCTTTCCAACCCTAGAGTGCTGGATTACAAAAAGCATTATATTTCCCTACACTGACCTGATCTTTTAAAGATTATTTTTATGTTTAAATTTTATATGTATGTGTATCTGCATGCATATTTGTGTGTGTGTGTGTGTGTGTGTGTGTGTGTGTGTGAGAGAGAGAGAGAGAGAGAGAGAGAGAGAGAGAGAGAGAGTTGAAATTAAGATTAAGAAATTACAACTATAAAATTAAGAAAAAAAAAGAGAGTGTTGTATTGGACTTTTCCCCAGATTGCACATTGATTATCTATGATACTTTATTTTGCACAATATAGGTCAGTTCCATTCATCCGTGACTTGGTTTTAATGTCCACACTTCTAGCAGTGACTCAAATAAATAGAAAACAACAGATATAGCAGGAAAATTGGGGATGTTGTTTTTAGTGGGATTAGAGGTAGCATGTCTCAGGAGAATGGTGTGAAGTGAGCAAGAGGAGTGTGGCCATCCTCAAAGAAAGCAGATCCATCTGCCCTCAATGCCAGCTTCATTGTGAATCAAGTTCTTCTTGATGCTTATGCCACATAGTGACAGCTCTATGCAGGGGAAGCATCTTTCCTATAGAATTGACTTTTTTTTTTTAAACAGCCACCGTGGTTGTGTGTCTGCTAGCTTTTAGGGCTACTATGGAGCTGGGAAAAGTCAGATAACACAAAACTCAGCTGCTGTAAACAGTTAGTAGTTTGTTTGTTTTAATGAAAAAAATACTTCTAAGGTTGTTACAGAACTTAGTTAATTCTAAAGGTCTAAACTGTCAATTTCAGCCATAAAGAGAAAGATCGTCCTTCTGCACAGAATTGTCACTAAGCCAGTTTTGTAGTCTCAAGAAACACCATTGAAAGGCTGTTATTGTAGGATATGAGTTATAACCTCAGGAGAAGCCTTATCCACAGGGTACTCATCAGAAACAACCAACAGTAATTGTTTAACACCACAGACAAACAGGACAATGGCTGGGCATGTGTAAGGTCTACAGAGGTTTGGGGAAGCTCTGATATATTCCTGTGGATATAGTAGGGTACAATCATGTCAAGGCTTTATACATGCAAAGACATGAGAGGACTCCAGTCTTGAACGTTCAGCAGGCCTTGAAGCCAGGTATGAGTAAGAAATGAAGACAGATTGACTACGTGAGCACTGAAGGAATGACCTAAAACATGTACATAGAATCAGACAACTGCCTGACCTGGGTGCGGAGGAGTGTTCTGCAAGAGTAGACTACACTTCTAACTGCAGACTCATCTCTTCAGCCCAATCACCCAACATCTTTCAAAATCCACAAGACAATCCTAAAATTGACTCAGAAACTCTGTGGGCCCCAGATATCTAAATGTTATTGGAAAAAAAGGAAGAAAACTGGAGAGTCATTTACTCATTCCTAAATGTGGTACAAAAACACAGTAATAAAGACAATATAGTACTCATATATGGGGACACATACAGGGACTGATGTATAGCTCAGTGGAACAGAATGGTCCAGAATCAACCACCTATATTTAAAAACAATGACCTCCTGAGGCATTAAATATGTCAGTAGAGACAGCATCCTCTCCAAGTGGTTCTGTAAGCACTGATGGTTACCGGGCAAATGAATAAAATTGAAGTTAGGATTCAGATTTCAAAATTGAACAAAATTTTACTTAAAGTGGCCAATGGGTTTAAATATAAACTCCAAGAAGAAAACCTGGGAGTTAGGCTCTGAACTTGATTGTATTTCTTAACATGTGAGATGAGTTACAGATAACAAAAGAAAATGGTCATCTTGCTAAAACTAAGACAATGCATCAAAGGACATTATTAAAAAACAAACAAACAAACAAACAAACAAACATCTGGGTGTACTTACTCCTCATTCCAATCCTTGAAGGCTGGAAGCAGGAGGATTATGAGCTCAAGGCCATCCTCGGCTATGTATTAGGTTTGAGGCTAGGCTGGACTGTGGCTACAGGAGACCTTATCTGAAGAGAACAAAGAGAGAAAGGAAGAGAGGAGGGAGGGAGAAAGAAAAGAAGTGCAACTTATAGACTAAGAGAAAATACATTTGAATGAAATATTAATTAAGGATGTGTATTCATCATCACGAAACATATGTTATTCCCAGTAATGAAAAGATGAATAATTTAGTTGAAACTGAACAAAGGATTTAAATTGATTCTTTTCCATAGTGAAGGAACAGTAAGTATATAAGACAGTACATCCTTAACCACTGGGGACAAAACAGATAGAAACATTGTAACCCACATTCACTTAAAACAGTACATCCTTGACCACTGTGGACACAGCAGATAGCAATGTTGTAACACTCATTCACTTAAAACAGTACATCCTTAACCACTGGGGACAAAGCAGATAGAAACATTGTAACACATTCACTTAAAAGAGTACATCCTTAACCACTGGGAACAAAGCAGATAGAAACATTGTAACACACATTCACTTAAAACAGTACATCCTTAACCACTGGGGACAAAGCAAATAGAAACATTGTAACACACATTCACTTAAAACAATACATCCTTAACCATGGGGACAAAGCAGATAGTAAGAAACATTGTAACACACATTCACTTTTTAAAAAATTTATCCATATATAATGCAGACAAGGGTGTAGAAAAACTGGGCTTTGTATGCTGAGAGCAATGTAAAAGAGGGTAGGGGCTACTTTGGGAAACAATTTGGGCGGTTCCTTAAAAATGTTACATGTGACCAAAGTATTCTCTCTCTCTCTCTCTCTCTCTCTCTCTCTCTCTCTCTCTCTCCCTCTCTCCACCCTATTTTTCTCTCCCCCTCTCTCATCTTTTCATCCTTGCTTTTCTCTCTTTCTACACACAGACATAAACATGAAAGCAGTATAAAGAAAAGTCATATCTATCATATCTATTTGGAATGCTCTGTACATATGCTTATGGAAGCAACATTGACAATCATCTGGAAGTTGAAAATAACCCAAATGTCCACCACTGGGTGGATAAACAAAATCTCACACCTTTAGGACAGAATGTTACTCAGCATATAAAGTAATAAGCATGCTGTAACATGGATAAATCCAGAACACTGAGAGAAGCAAACCCGTCCCCAAGGCTGCATGCTTTGTGACAGCATGTAGGTGGGATGCTCAGAGAAGGCAGAACAGAGACAGAGGGGTTAGCAGCTGCCTGGGGTGACAGGGAGTGGGGTTGGAATGAGGACTAACTGATAATTGGGTATGAAGTGTCGTAGCGGATGATGAAAATATTGGAAGATTAGATTGTGTGGATATCACACAACTGTGAATACATTAAAAACATTGACTTGTATACTTGAGTAGAGTAATTTTGTGCTCTGTTAATTAAGTCTTTTATTTTATTTTTAGACAGTGTCTCACTAAGTAGCCCTAGTTGGCCCTATGTAAACCAGGCTGGCCTTGAACTCTGGGATCCACCTCATTCTGCCTCCTGAATGCTGGGATTAAAAGCCTGTGTCACCATGCTAGGCTCACCACATCTATTTTATAAAGCTATTTGGAAAAACTATATGCAGCTTCAAAAGGAGTAAGAAGTATTAGTTGTTTTGGTGTAATTATTAAAGCGTATTAATTGCGTGTGTCACCATTTAAATGCATATATTAGAATACTAATTATACATATGTGGAAATTTGAATGAAAATGGCCCCCATAGGCTCATAGGGAGTGGCACTATTAGGAGGTGTGACCTTGAAGGAGGAAATGTGTCACTATTGGGGTGGGCTTTGGGACTTCAGAAACTCAAGCCAGGCCCAGTGTCACTCTCTATTCCTGCTTCCTACTAATTGAGATGTAGAACTCTTAGCTACTCTCCAATACCATGTCTACATGCACACTTCTCTGCCTCCTGCATCCTTCCATGATGACAATGGACTAGACCTCTAAACTGTAACCCAGCCTCAATTCAATGTTTTCCTTTAAAAGAGTGGTTATAGTGTTTCTTTATAGCAATAAAGTCCAAACCAAGGCAACATATAACCTATTATTTATGTGTATTAACTGTAATTATCAGTGAGTCAATTATGCATACTTAGGGCATCTCTGGAACAGTTTTATACAAGAACATATCAAGCTTCAGTCACACAGTTCTCCCACCTACCTTTTCCTTCCCTTCAAACTTCAGGTTCCCTTCTCAGTCTCTTATACTCCTGAACATCCTGTGTTATCAGCCCCCTTCTATAGCAAGTGCTTTTGCTGTGAAGGAATGTTGGCTTTTATGTAAAAAGCTTATTCTACATCTATTAAAATGACTGAATGGTCTCCACCATTGACTCTGTGCCTGACCTATATATTACATCCTTTCATCTGTGTCTGTTGCCCTAGCCTTTCATCCCTACAGTGAAACGAATTTTCTTATTCATGATATGTGATCCTTTCTAATATGCTTTTTAAAGTTCAATTTGCATGTGCTTTAATTATGATCTTTGTGTCGGTATTCATGAGTAGTATCAAGGATACTAGACTGTTTTCTCTTTCTGTTTCTTTTTCTTACTGCTATGTCCTTATTGCTTTTATACATTAGGTAATATGGGCTTTGGAGACTGAGTTTGGAAGCATCCCACTTCATGGGACAGTTTGGGAAATGTTATTGTTAGTTCTTCTTTGAGAGTCTAGAACAATGCACATGTGAGATCACTTAGTCAGAGGATTTCCCTTGATGGAAGATTTTTATTACAACTTTAATCTCACTATTTATTATCGACTTATTTAGGGCACAGTTGGTTCAATGTTTACAGGTCATCTTGGTCTAGAAATTTCTGTATTTCTTCTTGATTTTCTAACATACTGGCATAACAATTTTTAAACATTCAATAATGATCATCTGTGTTTCAGTGGTGTCTACAGTAATACTGTTTAACCTCTAATTTTATTTATTTTTGTCTTCTCTCATTGTTTTAAGATTAATTTGGCTGAAAGTTGGACAATTTTTACAGTTCTTCTCCATTCTAGTATTTGCTCAACTCTTTGATTCATTTTTCATTTCTATTTTTATTTATTTCTTCTCTAATCTTTTTTCTTTCTATTGATTTTGACTTTATTTGTTCTTATTTTTCTGAGGCCTTGAGATGTGTCACTAGGTTATCTCTTTGAGATATGTGTTTTAAATGTAGGCACTATCACTATAAAATTCTTCATTTAAACAACTTTTGTTTGTTTCAATTTTCATTTGATTTTAATTAATTTCTCAATTTCCCCCTTCAGTATATGTTGCTAAATTTTTTATAAAACCTAGAAGAGTAAATATGATGACCTTTCTTAATTATTGATGTTTTATTTTGAGAACGTTTGATCAGTAGCCTCTATTATTCTGATGGGTTATACTTTGATAGTATGTCAGTATAACACATACAAAATACTTTTGTGTGCATTCACGGAAACTGAAAATTCTTATTAAACATATGAGCTGGCAAATACTAGGTACTTATAACCAATGGGATTTTGGCATTCTTAGAACAATAGATGAGTTAGACATCAACATACTAAGTGAGAGAAGCCAGACTCAGAAAGACAAAAGCTCACACATAGAAACTAAGTTTAAATGTATAAATGTGAGACTAGAGAGTTGACTAAGAGAGGAGGGAGGAGGGAGGAGCCTAAACGAAGGGAGAAAGGGAAAATGAAAGATGGTCACAGAGGACTTGTGCTATGAAAGCTAAAGAGGGATGAAGGAGATGGGTGTGGTGGCATGCAGATGAGCAAGAGGAGTAGAGGATTCTGGGAGAGGGTGGGGTGAGCAAGAACAACACATAACATGTGCAAATATGAAATGCCATAATGAAATCTAGTGCCTGCTCACTCCTGTTTACTTGGCTGTGGAGAAGAGCAAAACAGCAAGCATAGTGAGCATCGTGAGCTTTTGATTTATTCCCAGGAGCTGTCCAGCTGGGTCTGACGGTACTTATAATTTTAAGTTTTTTGAGGAACCTCCATAGTAATTTATAGAGGATGCCTTAGTTTACATGGCCACCATAAATATATAAGGCTCCTCACATACATCCTTGCCAGCATTCGCTGATTGTTTACAATACAGAGCACTGGTCAAGGAAGATGGCTCCGCTGATAAAGTGTTTTCCTAATGGATGTGAGGAGCTGGATGTGATCACCAGAGCCAGTTAAAGAGCAAGAAACAACAAATGCCTGAAGGATGAAAACCGAAGCAAGCCAGCTGCCAGGCTTTGTGAGACTCACGGGCAAGCTGCACGCTGCGGAGCTAGACAAAGGCAGACGGTTTTCTGAGGCTCACTGGCCAGTCAGCCTGGCCTGACAAGCCAGGAACAGTCTGTGTCTTAAAATAAGATGGACAGTGTTCTTGAGAAACAACACCCAAGGTATCCTCTGGCCTCCACGTGCAAACATGGGAATGCAGATGCACTGACACACACACACACACACAGAAATACACACATACTCACGCAAGCATGTATGTGAGCATGCACAAGTACACACAGACATAGATGTACATGCAAAGCACTCAATACTCTGCATGCCTGGTCTTCCATCTGATTGTTCTGAGCTCTTGTTTTGCAGATCGCTGACTTTATACACACACTCATTCACACAGGACCTTTAGTCAGTGATGTGTCCCTTCTCATATGAGTGCACATGTGTGCATGGCTTCTTTTAATATCCTTGCACATGGTCTCTGTAAAAACCGGGAGTTAATCATTTAGAAAGGAAGTCTGACAGTGCCCAGGAATTGGTGTCAGATACTTGCTCAGCTAGGAGCTCATAAAAATAAAAATTCTGTATACATAGGAATTTGCTGTGTTAGCATTCTCTAGAAGAATAGAACCAGTAAGATATACATGTGAAGTGAGATTAATTACAAGGAATGGCTTACATCATTGATTCCACGGTCGGCTATCTGTAGTTGGAGGCCCACCCAGGAGTCTCATGAGATGGTTCAGATTCTACAAGTGTGTAGATATATATGTGTGTGTGTGTGTGTGTGTGTGTGTGTGTGTGTGTGTGTGTGTGTGTAGAGATCACATGTTTGCGTGTGTATCTGTGTCTGTACCTATGTTGGGAGGCCAGCAATCTACCTCTGTCTAGTGACATTGCTGGGGATAACCTCCAGCTTTTTTTTTAAAAGATTTATTTTATTTATTATATGTGAGTACACTGTAGCTGTCTTCAGACACTCCAGAAGAGGGAGCCAGATCTCATTACGGATGGTTGTGAGCCACCATGTGGTTGCTGGGATTTGAACTTATCACCTTCGGAAGAGCAGTCGGGTGCTCTTACCCGCTGAGCCATCTCACCAGCCAACCTCCAGCTTTCTTAAGGAGGTTCTGGAGATAGAAGTCAGTCTCATGCTTGCCCAGGAGGCGCTTTAACACTTGACCCATCTCTCCAGCCCAGCCACTGTCTCCTTGTTCAGCCTCTTGGTTCAAACCCGAGTCTTTCTGAAAACAACTTCACCCAAAAAAAGACAACCTTTAGTCAAATATCTGGAGATGCTTTCATCAAGCCAAGGCCATGAGTGAAATTCAGCACCACATCCTTGTAGAGCCAGAAGGAATGCCACAGACCTGACAAGGTAGCTTCTCAGAACTCAATAAATAAAACTATGTCCAAAAGGGCAGTGCTATCTTAAGTTGATTTTATTTATTTATTTATTTTGCCTTAGTATCTCCTTGACTTGCACCTTTCCTCAGAAGTTATTAAAATAACATCATTTTCAACACAGAATGGTTTGCATATTAAAATAATACACCCTGAGGTTGGGGATGTAACTCAGTTTGACGAGTGCTTGCCTGGCAAAGCTCTGGGTTCAGTCCCAATATTGGTAGAGGTGAGAGATAGACCCTTTGGGTAGTTTGTGTCTTAGTTACTTTCCTATGGCTATGAAGGGACACCATGACCAAGAGAACTTATAAATGGAAGCATTTGATTGGGGCTTTGCTTACAGTTTGAGAAGGTTAATTCATGACCACCATGTTAGGGAGCAGACAGGTAGGCATGGCCCTGGAGCAGTGGCTGAGAGCTCACGTCTGATCCACAGGCACGAACGAGGCAGAGAGAGGAGCAGACTGGGCTTGGTGAGAGCTTTGGAAACCTCAAAGCCCTCCCCTAGTTACACCTCCCCTCAACAAGGTGTCATTCCTCCTGACTCTTCCCAACCCGAGAAAATCTTACCAACTAGCAACATCCAAATATGATTCTATGGGGGCCATTCTTGGTTAATCCATCACAGTTATCTCTTCTTCTACCTAACCAGTTGTTTATATAAACATGATTTCCAACTGAGAGTGACAGTAACACTTTTGTGTATAAAACAAGGGAAAGAAGGGACTGTACATCTGCATTTCTCTGTCTGGAAACTGGGGGGAAAACACTAACTGTAAACGGTTGTTGTCAGCTGACAGATGTGCATCTGGAAACGGCTGTGTGGAAGCAGAGCAGTGTCCTGCTACTAAGTTAGTGTGTGGCTGCCATCAACCTCCATCAAGCTCTATGGTCTGAACAGGGATCCGGGCGCTTGAGAAAATGCTCCAAGAGCCGAACAGCCTTTGTGCACCAGGGCAAACGAACCAAACTAACCATGCATCGTAGGGAATACACTATACCCATAACAGGATAGCAAGAAGGCACCCTTGACGCTGAAAGCTCAATAGTCTAAAGTGTATCCACTCAGGTTATTTCGTCTTTTTCTGGTCAGTAAAAAAATCCCCCAGAAGTAATCCACTTACTATCGGTTCCATCACATAATAAAAATACTCTGGGGAGTCAAGGTGCTTCCCCAAGGTTCTCAAACCAGAACAGACTGGTGCTGAGATGGAAGCTGAGTTTGCACACTTCTTCCATGCCACATATTGGCTGTGTGTCACCTTGGGACTAACATGGCCAACTGAGCTGTGCCAGAGGCTAAGTGTGGCTTACTGTGCTGTGTGCCTGAGGCTGCAAGAACTGCATCCAAGTCATTGTTTACAAACCTGGACACGGGGCTGGGGAGATGACTCAGCGGTTGAGAGCTCTGGCTGCTCTTCCGGAAGTCAAGAGTTCAATTCCCAACACCCCATGGTGGCTCACAACCATCTGTAATGGGGACTGATGCCCTCTTCTGGCATGCAAATATACATGCAGACAGAACATTCCTACATAAAACACATTAAAAAAACAAGCAAACAAAACCCAAACAAACAAACAAACAAGCAAGCAAACTCCCTGAAACAGCACGGGACTCTTGGGAAAGTGGATCTTTCTTAGAAAAGTTAGGAATTGCACCTTTATAGGGTAGCCTTAAAAATTCATGTATGATAGTGGAGGACCTTAAAGTTCCTTGTGTAGCAGGAAAAACAGTCACAAGACTGACTGCAGGCATAATGAAGGGTAAACTGAGGATAAGGTGGATCTCATCTCCTCTTGGGGACATATTTCCCAGTTATTATTCAATGTTCAAAGGACAATCTGTAAATCTGTATTAGCAGTCTGTAGGTCTTTGCCTTGACTTGGACAAAGAACCACTTAAGACTTTATTAGCCCAAGGAAGAGTAAAGATATGGGAGGGAGCAGAGCAGCCTGACCTTACATCGTTCTCAACCACATGTCTAAGTACAGAAATGCTTTGTTTGGGTGTGGTTATCATAACTAGCTTATTTTCTAAGTTCGAATCCATTTCTACCACCCTTTAAACCTCATCTCATCTAAGTTCCATGAGACCCAGCTCATAGGACCGCCTACTTCTGTGGTGGATTTATGGGGTTATTTTAGGGGTGCTCCTACAGAGATTGCTCAGTGTAGAGTGATGTTTAGTGTGTACACTGATGACCTACCTGTAGCATGATCAGTTCCTAGGCCCCACAAAGTCCTGCTAAATCTTAAACTCGGAGAGTGGAGCTTGCGCCATGTAGGTGTCAGAGGTTGCCAGAACACTGGTGCTACTGTACTTTAAGAGCACTGTTCCAGGAGAGGCAGGCTTATACTTACAGTTTGGATTGAGTTTTTCAATTGTAGAAATCTCTGTTCCTGCTGGTTTCTCTGAAGTGCAAACAGAGAGGGCTAGTTTGGAGGTTGGCTCCTTTCCAAAGAGACACACTCATCCTATAGTGAGTTTTGTCTCTGGAAGGCTCGGTTTTTCCAGTTTGGACTCACTCGGGAGGGAGAGGTACCCCCAGACATCTTTGTGTGTCCTGCACTTTGTAAGGTGATCTGTCTTCTGCACCAGGGCTTACCTCGCATGGTCTCCTTAACAGGCCATTCCTTGTTTGCGTGGCATTATGTTGTCATTGATGTTTTAAAGTTAGGTGATAAAAAGGCTCGTGAACACACAGAATATGCTGAAAAGCCCTTTCCCAGCTCTTTGTCAGGAGTACAAACAAAGATATAAATATATCATTCAGAATAATAGTGACAGGAAGAGATCCTCTCTAAACACAGCATCTTAACACTGTATCTTTGATTAACCATTTATACGTGTTAGTGTGGCTCTCAGAGAGCATGCCTTTTAGGGAAAGTTTACAGCAGAGGTGCCACCATCATCTTCACTATCACCATCACCACCACCACCACCATCATCATCAGAAGGTCGCTCCAGAGCCTGCTTGGAGTAGAAGATGATGCTGGGTTGTGTTTCCCCATCCCTTATGTATCACACCTTCATAGCATCACACGGGATGAATCAGATTGTGCGAGGTTTCAGTCCTACAACATCTCCCAGCAACCCCTTAACGTAAGAGAGCTTATCACTTACACCACCTCACAAGCTGACAGAAACCCCAGACTCACTACTGATACATCCCTGCATCTCTGTCTTTCCCGTCATCCTCCTGTAACTATTCTACCATACCTCATTGTGCACACAGCCAGCAAGGCCATGCCATGCTGATAACCTTGCAAGTCCCTTTGAAATTCCTTCACAGATGAGAAGTTATTGTTTCCCAGAGACATAAGTCTTTCTTCACTATGAGTCTACAAAAAAATTAGTCTTGCAATTAAAAAAAAAACCAAACTTATTTGGCATACAAAATAATGGGTTTCCTTATGTCTTTTTTAAAAAAGATTTATTTATTTTATTTATATGAGTACAATGCAGCTGTCATACACACCAGAAGAAGGCATAGGATCCCAGATGGTTGTGATCCACCATTTGGTTGCTGGGAATTGAACTCAGGACCTCTGGAAGAGCAGTCAGTGCTCTTAACCGCTGAGCCATCTCTCTAGCTCCCTTATGTCATTTTCATTCATATGTGCCAGTGTGATTTACAACTACGCTGCCTTCCACCTGTCCCCTTTCTCCCCCATAATGCTCCCTTCTTCATTCTTGTGAGACATGATTATATGGTTAAATCTAAACATGCTGTCTTAGTTAGGGTTTTACTGCTGTGAACAGACACCATGACCAAGGCAACTCTTATAAGGACAACATTTAATTGGAGCTGGCTTACATGGTTGAGAGATTCAGTCCTGTACCATCAAGGCAGGAGCATGGCAGCACCCATGCAGACATGGTGCAGGAGGAGCTGAAAGGTCTACATCTTCATCTGCATGATTTTTAAGACAGCTAGGATGAGGATCTTAAAGCCCACTCCCACCGTGACACGCCTACTCCAACAAGGCCACAGCTTCTAATAGTGCCACTTCCTGGACCAAGCATATACAAACCATCACACATGCTTATAATAGAAAATGAGATCCTTTCTCCTGAAGCCCATGCTTGCCTTTTGCTTGCTTAGTAGCCAAGGAAGGCATTCAACTTCTGATCTTTCTACCTCTACCTCCCTAGTGCTGGGATTGTGGCATGCACCATGGCTTGGTTTCATGCATTGGAGGCGCAGAACCCAGGGGCATGAGTAGTGCTAAGCAAGTGTCCTACCAAGTGTATCCCCCTCCCCATTAAGCTCTTTTGTTGGGCGTTTCACATGTGAGATCTAATCGTGATAACCAACACGCTGGAGACCAGACCCTGTAGGAGGTTATACTACAGCTTCAGATAACCCCAGATTGCAGTGACTTTGGAGGACAGATTGGCTTCTTGCCGATGCCACCTGTTCCTGACTGAGATAAAAGCATCATTCTCAGCGTTGTTGTTTCAGGATTGTCACCACAGCTGCCACCTCACCAGCCCCATGTGCCAAAGGGAGAGGAGTGCCCTGGAAAACCCAATGGAAGCAATGATTCAGTGCTTCACCTAGGGCGCACCACTCCTGTTCCCATCCCCTGGCCCAGAAATGAGTGTCCTCACTGTTTCCTGCGGTGATAAGAATAGCATACCTCCACCACACACTCCTATAGTAAGGAGCGACTTCCACCTACTGGGTAAGCGTGGGGCTCCTGACAGTCACAAGCCACAAGTCACAAGTGATCTGAGTACTCCCAAGCTTCAACTGTCTCCCACCACCACAACCTTGGCAGATGACCGAGAGGATAAAGGCCCTCTGTCTCTCTGTGTCTCATCGGCAGGGTAACATTGGGAGTTAGGACTGAGGGTAGGCCATCCCTAGAATTGCATCTGAAGATGTGCTGCCCTGGGAACGTGACAGTCATTATTACTCCACCAACTCTTCAGATCTTTCTGGTACATACTCCAGGGCACCATGACCCCAGTTTAAAACTGCATTCTGCCAGTGAAAGCTTGCCAGATACATCTGAGTAGGGCTGTTATTTAAAGCTCCTTCAGTCACTGCCTGCTGCAAGTGAATGTGGCTTCTATGTGGCATGTCTTACCACCTTCCGTATCAACTAAATAATCTGCCCAAATGCGGTTGGTTGGTCTATGACAGGAGAGAGCCCTGGAGCACACCCTGTCCTTTCTGTGAGTTTCCCCAAGGGAAGTTTAGAGAGTGTATATTTTCTGGAAGTAAAGTTTATTATGTTGTTTGAAAATGTTACTCCGAGCAACAGATGTTATTTTTGGAGTCTGTGCAACTTTATTTTAGAGGGGGGAAAAATGTCTTGGCCTGAGTTAAAAGCTTTCTGGCTGCAAGTGATTGGTATACGGGCTCCCCGTCTGGCTTCTTTAGTTGTGCCATGACTGCTTGCAGGCAGGCAGAGGCAGCAAGCAGTCTACCAGTTTCCACCGGTTTCCAGACTTGGAGTGGTCACCACCCCGCTGTGACTAATGTCCCCGGGGCTCAGAGAAGCTTCTCTCCCTAACCTTCACTTTGAAGAACCGCAGAGAAAATGATGGAGAATCTGCTCCCGTCCTCCGAATCAATTTGGAGTCGGTACAGTTTGTTCCTCTTCATTTGGCTGTGAAGAACAGCAGTGCGGAGCCTCAAAGGGAGAGCCGAGTAGTCCTCTGTGCCGGGAGGATTATTCACAATTTCCTCTTGTGTGAAAAGTCTCGAAGTGGCACTCTGCCTTAATGAAGCCAGCACTCTCCCAGAAAACTTCAATAAGTCCTCTTTGGATGGTCTCCAGAGGACAAGGGTCAAACTTCCAACAGAAACCTGATTTCATTTTTTGCTTTATTCCCCTATGCCTTTGACGCTCGTGCTCATGACCACTCTCTTGTGGGTGGCTCATTTCTGTGTCAAAGAAAGAAAAGGAAATGTGAATGCTTAGAGATCAGGTGAGGCCCAAGCCCAGGGAACTGACAGTGTCTTCCAGCCCAGGACTGAGTCTAGAATGCAGGGCAGGGTGAGGCTACTGTGTTCTGATGCTGACTGGTAAGTAGAGACACAGAGTCTAGGGACACTGGCTGGTCAGTCGCGATACCAGGCTCCTGTTAGATGGCTGCACTAAGGACCCAGTTCCTAGTGGATCCCTATTTTATCTCGAATGAGAGGACTCATTTTCTGCTGCTTGTCTCTTGGTAAAGGGAACAGTGAGCTTCCTAGACTACCTTGGGCTCTGCAAAGCAGTGCCTTCCACATAAGCCCATATGGTGAGCACCAGAGGCAGTGAACACCTGAACTGGGGAGGAGACTCACATTTTGGTGACCAGGGTAGTTGTGTTCATTTTTTTCCCTCTTCTGTTTCCCAACATTTATGATCATCTCTGAGGCTCTCTTCCTTCACATATAGACCATGGAATGTCAAAATTCTCCCCCATTGTCTTAGGCCTAGACTGATCTGGTCACCATTTTTCCCAACTGTCAGGAAGATAAATTGGCTTTTGACTTTTTTTTTTAATTGCTCTTTGTTTTCCCTGAGGTCTGATTTATCATACTCCTAGCAAGCATAATAAAGTATCTAAAATAATAGCCAAATAAAGGATAAAAAATCTCATAAGAACCAAATGCAAGCTTATATATATTAAAATCAAGTCTTTTAACATATATAAAATTTCCCATTAAATTAAAATAAAATCATAGAACTAAAAGTTCATTGCTATGTTATCAAGGCAGAAGATTATACAGAAGCTGTGAAATGCCAAGGGTCTTTATCAAACAAATGAGGAGTCAAAAGACAAAAGAGGCTTCTCGCTGTCCAGTCTCTAGACAAAGTAAACAATGTTAGCAATGTCTTGTACCCATTGAACAAAAACGAGAATGCAGGGTATATGAGGTTGTAATAGTTTTCCACCTCCTGACTCCCCCAAGGGTACCCATGTCCCCACTGATAATGAATGAACAAAAAAAGGCAACAGAAAGAAGGACAGGCCCTCCTTTGGACTAGAATGTCACCAACAGCTCCATTGGGAATAGCAGAAGGCACCATAGGACACCATCTGCTACTGGAGGGTGGTATTCGATGAGGATCTGCATCTGAGCATCTCTCACAGATGCTGTGTTACGGTGGGATTTTGAAAAGTTGAGGGGTCATAATCCTTCCAACAGACCTTCAAAGGGTCTATGAAAGAGGTACAAATAGCATAAAAATTTCGCTTGTTTGCAAATGCACACATTTCATATTATTTGTCTATATTCATGAATATGTACATATATAGAGAGTTTTGTGATCTGTGTGGTCAATAGATAGCCTTATAGGTATATGGAGAAAGAGAGTAGTTGCTAGAAGAAAAGAGACACAATGTTAGTATGTAGACAAACAGAATATGAGAGCCATTTGTTTTCTTCTTATAGCTTTGTTTGAAAGTACATCAGAAGAAGAGATAAAATGCTGGAGATAAAAACTTCCCCACAATAGAGGTCATGGGACCCATCTCAGTACAAAGGGCAAGAAGTGCTCAGCTTCCCGGGGTGAGGGCTGGAGCTCCTGTCTTCTCACCCTTAAGTACTTTTGTGCATCTTTGGAGCAAAGATTCTAGTTTACTTTTTTTTCTTTCTTCTCATGTTTAAGATGGAAACCAAAAGGAGAACCATCAGCCCCGCTCATCCTCCAGTGAGGTTAGTGTTGCTTCAGGGACAGGCAGACACTCACAAGTTTTAGCATCACATCCTCATAAAAGAGGGATATGGTTGTTTCCAAAAATGGCCATAAATTCCACTCCTCAAGTAAGCCTTGCAGAGTGGGAATTTGTTTGAAAAATGACTTGTTTCTCAAGCGTCTTGCATGTCTCATGTGACATTTTGGCACGGAAACTCTCAGGGTGGGTGGATTGTAAAATATTTGCCCAAATTACAAAATATTTGAAAGCTGATAGCAGACTTCCACTGTTATCTACTGATTGTAGATAGTTTTCAGCTATTCCGGTATGTCTGCTTGGTGTCCATTTTCTCCTGCCTTCTTAAACAGAAGAGTTCTAGAGTGCAGAGTGTGGAACCCAGCCTGCCTGTGAGCAGCTCAACTAGAGGCCATCCAAGAAAAGAAGCTGAAAGAGAAGACAGGCCCAAAGAAGCCTGGCACATCCGTAGCTGCCCCCCATCTTCTCACTAGGATGGGCAGCGGATATTTTACAACACTTTGCAAAGTCTAACACTCCGTCAAGTGTTATCTCACTTAATCCCCTTAAAAGCTCTATGAGATAAACACTATTTTTATGCACATTTTGAGGCTCAGAGACCAGAAGCTTAGAGATCCAGCTTGTCACATGTATGTGGTAGTCACCAAGCTTGGGCTACCCTTTACTTTACTGACTCTGCTTCTCTCCCCTACAATGACAGCAACACTCTCTCTCTGCCCAGATTGGCATGTATCCTAGTTTAGAAAATGACAAACCAACAACAGTTGAGATTTTTCTGAACGAGCTGCTATTTCCCAGGCACGCAGGGCCGCTCTGTTCGATGGTCGTGGAATCTTCTTTTCTGAAGCTGCTGGGGTGAGACATCCGGCAAGCGCTGATTGCAATGTTGATACTCAGCGTTGCAGCTTCAAGAGTGGAGATGAGATCCGTGGGAAGCCTCATGGGGACAGACAGATTTCAGGATTCTGAATCCAAAGTCTGGTCTCCGGAGTGCTCCATGGACAGTTTCCATAGGAATATGTCCTCTCTATACTAAGCTTTGTTGATTGTCAAGTGTCCCCCACTTTGCTGAAAACATCCCAGTGTTGTTAGCAAACCTGCAACTTTGCTCGTGTCAATCATATCAAATATTGCTATCTTGAAACATCACGTATGCTTCTCACGAAGGTAAAAATTATGGTAGCTATTAAGCTCAAAACTAGATCATATTTAAGAAGCTAATAAAGACACAATTACTACGTTGCATTTAAAAATTACTTTTACCAGCGTGTTGGCATTTTGAACAATGTAATAGTGGCATTTCAACATTGCTAGTGTTATCTATAATTATATATAATATATACTGTAAAATATTATATAATAAAATATTATAGAATATTATTATGGTATTTCAACATAGCTGGACTTATTTGTAATTATGCATATCATATGTGTTATAAAATATTACTGTGAGATCTGAGTCACAGGCTCTATAAAAATACCCCACAGGACAAAAGTAGTTAAGGACTCTATAGCAAAGATTGCATTAGAGTTTGGGGAGATTCCTTGGTCTAACACAGGCTGCTTCAAAAGTCCCCTGAGGCTACTGTACTGCAAAACATTTTGAAATCCCAGATGAAGCTGGTGGTTAGATGTGATCACGAATCCAAGCACTTTCCAGCCATACCCACCTCCTTCCGGGTCTCAGTTTCTGCCCCCACCCCCACCCCAGCTCCTCCTCTCCTTCCTTCTCAGTTTTAATGAACGTATGGTTTCTCTAGCTCCGTGAGACCTGGTGCTCTGGAAACCAGGCCTGTGTTAGCAGGCCCAGGGGTGGACTGAAGCCAAGACTTTTGTGATTCCCTCCAACCTTGTTTTCCTGTGGAAACACAGCTCCAGAGGTCTATGCTCGCTTGAGGGGTGATGCACCAAGTTTATATAGCTTTACTGGAAACACTTGTTGTCTCCCTGTGTGACATTTTCCTCTAATTTCACTGTTTTTTTTTTAAGTTTTTATTCTCCAGCAGGCAGAGATTGGTCACATCTACACAGGTGGCCCCAGCTGTGTGCATATTTTTTAGATAGTTGGTCATGTATCAGAAATACTGGGAGCGCCAAGACTAAATGCACAGGTGACATATAAACACTGCATCTAAGGATGGCTGGAGTATTGCTGGCTGTGTTGTTTACACCATCTGACAGGGCGGATGAACTTTTCCATGTTTGAAGCAGCAGAAGCCTTTCTGTGCTCTGGAGCCATTAGCAGATGACCGTGGTGGCTGTTTGTGATTCCAGTGGATATTTTTTTTGGTGTTATTTTTGTTTTTGTTTTTTTCTTTTGGCCAAAGGACATAAGCAAACTCTGGATTGTTTCTTATTATCAGGTTCCCCTTCATTCTGCATTGAGTTATAGTCAAAGCCAAGTTTGTATTTAGCTTCCTAATGGGCTATGTGAACATTTATAACAGATTTTCTTTCCTGAATGTTTTGGTCTGGCAGATTTTGAAAGGAACTGGCCTCACAGGGATGGCAGCATGAAGTGGACCAGGTGGTCATGTCCTGAGGCAGTCTGGGCAAAGCCTCTATGCTCTGCAGAGTAGCAAAGAGACTTGGTGGCTAATCACAACCTCAAAGACATGTATCAAAAAGAGAGTGTGTACCCAGCCCTGATACAGCCATCACAAAGTACCATGCACTAAGCAGCTTAACAGAATGTGGTCCCTATAATGCTGGGGATGAGAGGTCTGGAGTTGCTGGCCAGCACTTGTTTTCTTCCCAATGCTAAGGGAGAGTTGGCTCTGTCTCTGCTAGCTTCTGGCAACCTTGAGCATGCCTTGGTCTTTCTTCTGTTTTTTGTATTCATTTATTGATTCATTTGTTCATTTCTGCATGTGCACACAAGTGCATGTTCACATGAACACCTGTGAGTAAACCTGTAGGCAGAAGAGGACACTGGGTACCCTCTCTACCATCCTTCTTCTGGTCTTTTGAGGCAAGGTTTCTCCTTGGATGCACATTTTTGTCTTTTCCAGCTAGGCTGGCATCCAGCAAACCCTAGCGATCCTTCTGTCTCCATCTCTCATAGAACTGGTGTTGTAAACATGTACAGGGAACCCAGCTTGTAACCTGGGTGCTGTATCTAAACTGTCCCTCATGATTACTCAGCAAGCGCCCTTAAGTCCTGAGCCATCCCTCAGTCCCTGTTGTCATTTTTTAAAGTCACCTAGTTCTATGTGTATCTGTCTCTGTGACCAAACTCCCCTTTTAGAAGAACACAGTTGTAATTGATAACAACCCAGGAAGCCATCTTAACTGCATTAACAATAACGTCTGCAAAGACTGTTTCTAGATAAGGTTACATGTGTGGGGGTGGGGACTTTAGGGTCACTGGGGAGGAAAGAGTGGGGGTAAAGACTTTGGGGAGTCATTGGGGAGGATACTGCAACACTTTCCATCCTGAAAAATTCCCAAAGAATATAATGTATAGCTGTTAGTGGAGTGTGTAGACTCAAATAATTTGCCTTTGGTGAATGTATTTATTCCTGATGCCTTTTAGGTGTGGGGCAAACAAAACATCAAACTTTGAATCTTTTCTTTTTCTATAAATTACAAATGTTCTTTAATTCCTCTTTCATTTGTAAACCTTAGAGTCTCTCTTGCTTTTTAATCTCACATCTAAAGATCGGGATAGAGGATTTCTTTTATGAACAAAGCACATGTCTCCAGTCCTGTTGCAAGGGAAATTTAATGAAAGATCATTCATTTGAAATGAACAAGGCTCACACTCTGGGCTCCTATGTGTTCCTTTCCAGGGCAGTGGCCTTCACAGTGGTTGGTAGCATTGTGTAGAAACGGTAGATCATTTTAAAATTCAAGATGAACGCCTATCACAGCGCCCCCTCCTTTCTTTATGGAAGCCCTGGGTGACTCTAAGGCTGCAGAGTAAAGCACTGACCCAGAAAGTCAATGTGTGACAAGTCACATTTTCCCTATTACTTAAAGGAAACTGCGCTGTTAATTTTTATTCTTAATCCATCTGCTAAGTGTAAACCCATGAGTCACTGAACTGCCTTCCTCCTACACCGTAAATATTGGGACTTACGAAGAGGCTGCGTCCACGCCAGTGAGCAAGCTCTTTCCTGTGTTTATTCACTCACAGAGGGGCGGCCAGGGGAAGCATTTTTTCCCTAAGTAACAGCAGAAACTTTAGTCATTAAAAAGCAATGCTATTTTCAAAGAAAAGTTATACCAATAAAAGAACTTTTTAAAAAGATAATAATATAATTGCATTAGGCTTTAATACCTAAAAACATGCAGGCTGGCTCTGGTTCTAATCAAAAACAGCTCTGTTAAACTTCAAATACTATACAAAGTCAATTTTTTAAAAAAAAAAAGTTTTATTTTGGCAGATGTCTATTCCAAGTAACTGGGAATCTCGGGGCAGGAGTCCCACCTGGATTTGGCTTCCCCAGTTCGAGTCATTGTACTGTTTCTAAGACAGGCTGATATGGTAACTTGGCCCCAGTGTCAGAGAAGGGCACAATGTCATACACGGCTTCTGTCCTTCCAGCAGCCTCTTGCCTGTATCTGACCTAGATCAAGGAGCATAAAGTCATAATCCCACCATCATGAGGTACCTATGCTGTCCAAAGCAGGAGCTTTCTATCTGAGCTTTCTCTGGGCTTTTGAGTTTGGAGGGAAGAGAGCACAGTAACTTCAGAGACAGCCTACATGCCTTGGAAGAGGGAGCAGAAATAACAGCCAGTGTCCGAAGCAGGCACACTGATATGTTTAGAAGCACGTGAGTCACCCAGGGGCAGGCAGAGGGGCTGAAGGGGAAACTTCTTAGTAACGCAGCCACCGCACCTTGGCTAATCCTCTCTGCTCCCCCGGCTGCCTTCTCTAGTCGCCCGGCCTCTGTGCTTTCCCTCAAAGGGACTATCATTTTTTGCTTTTTCCTTGTGAAATTTGGTGTGTGTGTGTGTGTGTGTGTTTCCCCAAAACCTTCCCGTTTCCTTTTGTTGGTTAGGTCATCTCTCCATCTTTTAACAAAAGCTAAAGACAAGGCTAAAGGATCACTTTGGTTGCCAAAAGGACAGTAGCCACCGTTCTCGCCGTGAAGAACAGTGGTATTTAGCAGTGCAGGACAAACCAGGCCGTGTCTTCTGTATTTTATAATTCCAGAGTCATTGAGTGTATTTTGTAATTATCTCTGAAGACCTTTATTAATACGCAGAGTGCAGACAAGGAGACGCTATTATTGTTCATTTAAACTGTTGTGAGACAAGTCAGAACTTTGTACAGAGGACACACTTGGCATTTATCGTCAAAGCACAGCTTTACAATCAAACAATTTTGGCAATTGAAGAGGACCTTAGGAATAAGGATAGCAGACAGTTCATCAATCTCCTATAAGAGGAATACATATCTTACCTGACTTCTACAGGAAAGACAGGCATAATGGGGTGGGGGCACTCTAAAGGCACCACACTTGCTTTCTTTGCAAGAAGGTGGGGAAGGCTTTCAACACTTCTTCAGAAAGCTTCGTGCATTCTGGTGGTGCCCTCTGGTGGATAGATGGAAGGCTTGGCTGACACCCCTCAATTTGGGGACATTTGTTTGTAGTATTTATGACTTTTGCTACCACGTAGTTTTCTCTCCTTAATCTTCTTCCCTTCTCAGGAGCCTAGAAGTTTCTGTGACAAGGTTGCTTATCATAAAGATTTATGGTTTGTGGTCTGTGAGGAGCATCTATGGTAAAGTCAACCGAAGTGGAGGCCTTAGAGTGGCCTCCTGGTCACCGTGGGCACAATTTAGCCGTTGCGTGCAAGCGTCAGCCTCCGCTATGTTTTTGTAAATGGCTCCAAGCTGTGGCCTGCGTCTCTGGCAAACTGCTTCTGAGGAACAAAAGAGAAGGAAAATGGTTTTCATTTAAGAGACATGTGGTTCTTATTACCTTCCAGAGATTAGGTTATGTTTTCTCTTCATTTTATTTTTAAGGTTAGTTTTCCACTGTGAGATGAAGTGATTTTCATCGGGAACGTTGACAGTGTAGAAGGTGGGAGATGAGTCAGCGTCGTGCCAGACCAAGGACTGATCTGGGATGTAGCCAACGGCTCAGACTACTTCCTTGGAATGAACGCTGCTACAGAATTTAATGGGCTGATCTAATTTACCTATCTGTACAGATGCATATCATCTGATTTTTAAAAATCCAATGAGAGCACTGCATTTATGAATTTCCTGTCTCAAATTAGGAACGTTATAATCAGAATGC
This sequence comes from Mus minutoides, assembly GCA_902729485.2. Lineage (NCBI taxonomy): Eukaryota > Metazoa > Chordata > Mammalia > Rodentia > Muridae > Mus > Mus minutoides. The sequence goes on from LR749711.1 coordinate 147,672, forward strand.
TAACAAAAGAAGCTACTTAGCAATGTCAAACCCTTACCTCAGCGGGGCCCCTTATCTCCATCCACGACCAATCTCTCCCCACAATCCCTGCCAGAGCATGTTCAACTTCTTTGGTCCCAATTAAACCAGGATTTGTTTGTATGACAGTGGTAAGCATAGCTTACCAGATCCTTGTCACATAAGATCACGCACAGCCTGACTGAATCTTACATCCGACCTCCCTGACTTGTACCTGTGACTTCTTGGATGAGGAATTTCTAGACTGGGATTCGGAATCCTCTGTTAACTCCAAGAGAGGGAGAACATGCAATGTTCCAGAGGCCCTCAGAAAAACTCAGAGGAAACGTTTCCATGATCAACTAATAATGCCTGACACGGGCACCAAAAGAAGGTCTGCAGGCTTCTCTCAGATGGGATTAATATACATTTGCAAGCACACTCTCTTTTACAAGTATTTTATTAGATAATATTTATTAATCCTGCTTTGGGGTGCTATTGTATTGGAAGAAGAGGAAGGAAGATTGCGAGTTTGGGGCTGGTGGTACATAGCAAGACACTGTCTGAAGATGAAATATGGAAATAAATAAATTAAAAGACTGAAAATCGCCCAGGGGTGTAGCTCATTGCCCCTTTCACAGTCATGACTAGAGACTACTAGCATTACCAATTAAACAGTAACCATTGCAGTGCACTTAATTCCAGCACTTGGGGGTCAGAAATTCAAGGCCAGCCTGAACAGTAGAGTAAGATGAAGGATAGCCTGGGTTTCAGGATGAGGCCCTATTTTAGTAAAACTGAAATATATGAAGATTGCTAATGAACCACTGTACGAAGAGCTGGTGTTCAGAATCTCTGCTCGATAGACAGCTAACACAGGAGTTGCAGCATCTAGTTCACTCATGCCGATGGCTGTCAGTCATCAGGCCTCACCGGGTGTGCTGTCCAATCCCTGAGACTTTGTACCTCACAGAAATTGTCAGAGCATTAGCTTCAGTAAGCACCCATTTCTCCCAAGTGGAAAGTAGCTCGCTGGTCTCCCTTTCTTAAGCGGCATAGTAAGTCATGGACTCACACAGTCTGGTTTGTGGGCACCTGGATCTCAGCTGTCGTTCTTCTGCCTGGAGTAATATTCTTGCTCAGTGGTGAGCAAAACCAAATGTTGCTCCTTTTTCTTTTCCTTCCTTCCTTCCTTCCTTCCTTCCTTCCTTCCTTCCTTCCTTCCTTCCTTCCTTCCTTCCTTCTTCCCTTTGGTTTTGGGTGCAGATATGAATCTAGAAATCAGACACAGCAGTTTCCTGGTTCTAGTGCCTCTTTATGGCAAACTGTACAGATGCATGAACAATGGCAGGAAAGGGTACAGTGTAGTGTGCAGTTCCTACTACCCCGATTTAGGCTCTGGGCAGAGTGCACTACCAGCCCCACCCAGGTTCCTTCGGATCTGCGGATGAAACACAACACACACACACACACACACACACAGGCACACACACACACATAGGCACACACAGGCACACACACATAGGCACACACACATAGGCACACACAGGCACACACACATAGGCACACACACACACACACACACACACACACAGGCACACACACATGGGCACACACACACAGGCACACACATAGGCACACAAGCTTATTTTTTATATGCTTTAGCTCAATGGCTGGGAAGCCTCCCTTGGCTGTCATACCCTCCTCTTCACTCCCAGCTCAGCACTTCTAAATCTGCCCTCAACTTTCAATGCTCAGTTACCTTTAGTCCTAGCTCAGCACCCTGAATCTACCTTCAGCTTAGTTGCACTTCTAATCTCCTGCCTGCTAACCCAGGCCAAGTCAGGGAAGAGGCCAATGGCCGCTCCACCCGAGATCTCACATAGCTGTTGGCTCCTTCTCCCCCCACAGCATGGCCAAACTTTTTTCTCCTCTCCTGCATCTTAGCCTGCCTCCTGGGGGTGGTGGGGATTTGGGGGGAGGCTGGAAGTTCAGCCTCTTCAGCCCAACTCCTTGTCTGCTAGCATCTTTAACGATTGATCAAGAATCAATTGGGGAACAGGACCTTCTGGGTTCACAAGCAGATTCCCGATCAGAACATAAGAAACCCCCCCACCCCACCCCACCCCACCCCACCCCACACAGAGTGTAGTTTATTAAGGATGAGGTGCAGAGGGAAGTGGAGATGTGTCACGGAAGTGGAGATGTGTCACACCTCCTCGGCTGTGGCCAGGCTCCAAGAGAGCAAGAAGGGAGAGAAGGGATGGAGTGAGGTTCCCAGTGATGTTTTGATTCTCAACTCTCCCAGGTTCCTGAGATATGGGGATATCCCAGGAAGTGCTATCATGGCTGGAAGAGGCTCAGGTTGAGTGTCAATCAGTATTATATTCCACGCCCTGCCGCCTTTTGCATGTCGATCTTCACTGTTTCCTGCTTCATTTTGGACTCGTGAACAGCCTTGCATATGTACGTTGCCTGTATGTTATTTTACTTCACACTTCTTTATTTTGTATGTGTGCATGTGTGTATGCTGCGGCACATGAGGTCAGAAGTCCACCCTTAGACATCAGTTCTCTCCTTCCATTACGTGGAGCCTGTGCAGAAACTCAGGTCACTAGCTTTGGGAGCAAGTTCCTTTACCCAGTGACCCAGTGTCTTACTCAGAATGTCTATTAAACCAAAATCCCAGATTTTCTTGTGATTTACTGGTATAAAGGGGACTTAATGTATGTCATCACTCTTTTTAAAAATAAGTTTGCAGAATTACAGTGGTTAAAAATAGTCCCATTCTTCCTCTGTCTTTATTTAAATTGTTTCAACCCAAATTGACTGAAGATTGTTGCCCCGTTTTCCACCACATTTGGCTTTTAAAGGCACAAATTTTTGTGAGAGAACATTATATAATTTTTTTTCTGAAAGCAAGGTTTTTTTTTTACAATAGGAATTATGCTCACTATCAACACAGATTTTAATCACTTGAATTTATGGTGTTAGAGGGTGAATCACGTTATTCTATAAACTCAACCCAAGCAGACTGTCTTGTTAAATATAAGCAGTATAAGTTTCATTCAAAGTTTACAGAGACACAGTGAAGTTTTGTTTTGTTTTGTTTTGCTTTGTTTTGTTTGTTTTTTTAGGTTGTTTTTCTAAGTAAGATCCATTATTAAATGCCAGCTTAGCTGAAATAAATATAGCCTTAAAACAAAGAAAGACAAGGAAAGAAGAGGAGAAAGGATGGGGAGGGAAGAAAGGAAGGGGAGGGGAAGGATAGTGAAGGAAGGGAGGGTGGAGAGAAGGGGGAGCAGGTCTAAATTTCAATAACTTACTTTTACACAGGACCTTCAGACCACTATGAAAAGAACAGATCTAAGGGAGATAAGTTTTTTTTCTATTTAAAAATATTTGAGGAAAACCCAAATAAAAATTAAACTAAAGCGAAGGGTCATTTGTATAGGATGCTTCAGTTATTCTCTGTCAAGTTCATCTGCCTGTGTTTAGACTTCTTGCCAAAGCCCTGGCCAGATCCTTAAAGTAAACAGAGATGGGAGGCTGTCTGCTCAGGAATTCAACACCTAGCCTTCTCCCTGCTCCCAGCTTGTGAGGCCCAGCTCAATGGGGCCCTTGCTCTGCACCTCAGAGAAAAGGTTCATCTCATACCATAAGGTTCTAATGCCAATGGGAAGGGCCATACTGGACCTTGTACAATGGCTTCACAGTAGACCAGCCTGACCTTCCACACAACTTAACAGTTCATAAAGCAGAATAATTAGCTGGAGGTTAATTATTCGACCTTTGTGACTATTAGTGATCCTCGCTTCTGAAGAGGGCGATAAGCACCTGCATTCCCTTCAGACACTAGGAAAGAACATCACAAGATGATAACCCCAACCAAACTGTCTACAAATACAATGGGAAAGAGTTAAGATTATTTCAGGAAAACACCAGTCAAGTATCTCCATCTCAGTCAATCCAGCATCCAAATAAAACAGTGTAATAACATACAAGACTAGAATACCACAGCTTGGGATACCTGTCATGGCCAAGGCCAACTAGCAGAGATGGGAACTGAGGTTATTTTTTTTAAAGTCATACTTTATTAAGAAGGCTGTAGCCTGGGAGGGCAGGAGGTCAACATCCTTAAAAAGCCCAATATCTGCCTTGCATTTCATCTCCAGCCAGCAGATCCTGTCAAAGAGAAGTCAGTCAGTCAGTCCAGGACTGCCTCATCTTGGCCAAGTGCACAGCCACATGTCTGAGATTTGTGGTGTCTCTGTATCTCTTGTTATCAAGCCCCTCACTCTTCCCTTGTTCTCTGATGTCTGGACTTAGGCTCTACTTGACACCCTGAAGCTCCTTAGTGTCTGCTGGTATCAATCTGTGCTCCTCAAGGGCATCTGGTTGAGAGGGCATAGGACCAGGCCAAGGGAACTCTAAACACTTTGTACACGTTAAGCTTTTACAAACATGTTCTTGCACATTTCTTAATATGGTATGGAAGAAGTACACATATTTCTTTATAGTGCAGACTATGACAATTCCCTATCTATCATTTCTGTCCCTTCTCATATATAATACTTCCGTCTTAGTTAAGGTTTCTGTTACTGTGATAAAACACTATGACAAAAAGCAACTTGGAAAGGAAAGGATTTAAACTTCTACATCACAGTCCAGGACTGGACACAGACTCAAGGCAGGATTTCAAAGCCAGGATGTCAGAGACACAGAGGCCCTTGTGCTCACAGATAAACACTAGGGGAACCTAAAATGTTAGCACACAGGGCTGTTCCTTCAAGAAGGATAATTTGTTGTCTGCAAGAAGACTAGGAGTGGATGTGGTTAATAGCCTGGTGACCTTTATCTAAGTGGCTGGAGACTGTTCCAGACCTTCCGGAAGACTCTCTTCATAAGCTTGTTTTCTCTGTCAATCTACAAAACCTATGGAAAGTGTTACATGTAGTCGATCTATGGAACCTATCTCATGGAAGGTGACACATGTATTATAGAATTTTGATGTACTTACATCCAATCTTTCTTCATATCTGTTCCTTGCATGCTTCGTTATGCACACGGAATTGAGTTCATTATCCCCAGAAAGGTTTTCACCAAAATGGGCTGTGATTAAAGGCCTAAAATAAACCACCTGGGGTCAGACTCCTGAAGTTTGAAACAACTCCAGCTACTTGGTAGTGTTGAACCGAACTGTCTTCCTGTCTCCTACAGATTGTCAGGCTGCCGATTGTGAAGGTCACAGAGAGAAATGGTGCTTACTGGCTTGCTGTTCATGGCTGGTCAGACAGCTTTCTTATAGCACCCAGGACCACCATCTGCCCACAGTGGGCTGCTTAGAGCAGCTCCACCCTTCCTTCTGTTTATTGAATTCTTCTCCCATATATGCAAATGACTCATTTTATTACCTGTTTATTACCTCAGGCTTTATTGAGATAACTTTGAACTGACTCTTTCTTCCTTTAGTTAGAGAATTTACAGTGGATAAGACACCATTATCTGCATTGCGGCATTTAACAGAGATAGAATTATTTGTAAGTTTTCACTTTGCAAATCAGAGTGCAAGAACTCAGCAGGTCTCCCTTGCTGGGGGAAACTGAGAATAGCAGTGATGGGGTTCAGACCCAGTTCTTACCATTGTAGGACCAACATTTTGTTTTCTCACTTGCCAAAGAGCTTGTTGTGCACTTGTGGGTGCACACGATTGGTGTCGTGTCTCAATCACATGGACAACAACTTTATTTTTCTCTAAGTCAACCTAATCTTGGTCTCAGGTTGCATTCTCTTTTCAAAGATACAATTTAAGAGTCAATTGCATGCGGTTTTGGCCTGAAACATCAGATTTCTCTTGATGGACTTGGGATAATTCAGTTACCATAGGTTACCAGCTGCTACCTCCTCACTTGCCCTGTGAAACTTAAAGTCTGATGCTACGCAGCAAAATGACCTCACTGCCCTTTAGACCATCATACACTATGACCCCGAGCATACCTTGTGACAGAACATTCATGTTTACATGTGGAATAGTGCCCCACAGGCTCGCGTATTTGAACATGGGACCCTACTGGTGTCACTATTAAGAAGGCTGTGGGACCATGAGGAGGTAGAGGATTCTTTCCCTTCCTTGTCTCATGTGTTTACTTCCCCGCTCTCCAGCCTCCAAACAGAAAGTGTCCAGAGACAGGATACACACAGAGGTCTCACTGAAATCTAGCTGTGAGTGCCGATATCTTGTGATGTGGTGCAAGTCAGCAACTGATACCATCTCTTCCTTCATATTAGAGCCCTGGGTGTGGAAATCAAGGACTAATGTAAAGAGGAAAAGAAAAGATGGGGAAAATTATAGAAAATTTCAGCCAAAAAGATCTCACTCCCTTCATAACCGCTGCTCATTTACTCTAGTCTTGTTCCAACAGGGCTGGGCACTTAACCTGCACTTGGTACTGGCAAACAGCAGCTAGAGACATCATTCATTAGGCTAGTGTGGGTCACGGGTTTATGGCTGAATGAAGTATACCGACCAATGGATGGTTAAATGGGCATGGTAGAGAACTGGCTGTGGCTGAGAACAACTGAAGCAGCTTGAGGCTGAGACCCTCCTTTGCATTCCCCATGCTCACTCCACTTTAGCTGTTACCCATACGAGCCCATTGCCCGTGACCTCACGCACTGAGTCTAGTTCTGAGCCCTCATGGATCTGTAGGATGAGAAGTGGAGGGCCAATCCCCTCCCTGGGCAGAGTGTTCACTGAGCAGCCTCCAGGTTTCCTTCTTGCTTCAGTCACCTCCACTGGTTTTACCCTCATCAGCTCAGGAGCTAAGGGTGTCATAGACTCGGAGTCTGAGGTGCTTCTCCATCCAAACTGGGTCTTCTAGTGACCGTGTCTAGCCATGAGGTTATCCTAACAAATATCAGATGTGTATATAGCATGGGTATCTGTACTCAACTCCAGGATATTTTTCCACACTTAGTACATTTCACTGTACATAACACTCAGCTCCATGAGGACACTTCATTCAAATATATTATGTACTTTAGTCATATCCCCTTGTACACCCCACCCTCACCATTTTCTCTCCTCTCTCCTCTCTCCCCTCTTCTTCCACTAGCCCTCTTTATCCTGCTTAGACAGTTTCATTTCTACACTCATGCCATATGTTCATGAGTTTATGTTTCTGTATACAGTCTATGATCCACAATAAAAGAAAACGTTTGTCTCTTAGTGACATGCATGATTCACTTAATGTAATAATCTCTTCTTCCTTCCTTTTCCCCAAAGATGACATCATTACTTTATTTTTATAAAGAACTAAAACTGTATGGTGTATTCCACATTGCTTTCCTCCATTCTTCCCTTAAGACACACCTAGGTTGATTCCATAACTTAGCAGTTGTGAATACTGCAAGTGATTTTGGGATGTGTTGACTTGTAATCACTCAGGAACAAACTGGGTCATATAATAGATCAGATTTTATTTCCTTAGGAAAACGTGCATGGATATCCACAGCGGTGAGTCTAGTTTGCATCCCTAGCAGCAGGGCGAAGGCCTTCCCTTGTCTCAGTGTCCTCTCCAGAACTTGCTGTTACTCTTTTCTTTATGCCTGCCCTCCTAGCTGGAGTGAATGGAACCCCCTTGCTGTTTTAATTTGCATTTCTCTGATTACTAATGGTCTCATTCCAGACTTTGAATCCTTGTGCTTCTGCATCTCTACTGTGTAAATGTTTCTTTTATTTCCTCTGATGAAGGGCTGCTATGAGAGCCATCTGCACAAATACATGGCTTGGGCTGAGACCAGAGAGTTTCTTTCTTTGTTCTAACTATTCTTAGGCATAGACCTGGAAGCTTCTAGCCTCTGTACAGTCTAATTTTCTAAGATGATTCATTCTATCCACTTTTCCTTAGCATCTTCCTGAGTTGCTGTGCTTGGTCTCATACTAACTTTGGCAGTAGTTCTAATCTTCTGGCTCATTTTAATTCTCTGGCTTGTTCTGCATTCACCTGTGTCTAGCTTGTTCTCTCAACAGTCTGTATCTGTAAAACTGTCCCAGCAAAACTGCCCCCTTCTCTGCTCTGCTGTTAAGTCGCCTTTCTTTTCTATGCTGTTCTCATGTGAGTTGGGTGTATCCTATGTCTGACACATTCTGTCAAATCTTTCTCTTATTCATCACTTTGTCTGCCCCTCAGTTAGACATAACTTTCAAGCATGGCTACCTCCTCATTGTTAGGGATTCAAGGTGTGTACTAAGAATATGTCTATATTCCAGCCAGATCATACTATAATCCAGGGCATGTTTTCATTCTTGCTGGATCATGTAGGCCTAGAAGGCCTTTGGATATGATCCCTTGCCAGAGCAGCTATGTTACTGGATTAAAATGTATACTACTGCTCATCTAGAAGATATTGTCATCTTGTAAAACCTTTTTTTTTTTTTTTTTTTTTTTTACTAAACTCATTATCTCACCTCTTCTCCACCCACAGCTTGTCTCCACTTCAGGATGCAGCACTTCATCTTCCTATTTTCTTGGATCATAAACGTGTGGTTACTGCTCATTGTTCCCTTACTCTGCATGACTGTCCTCAAACCAAATCTGGCCATTTCCTACCCATAGCTCTGCCCTGGTCCGTGCTGAATTCTGGTTGTGATATTAGCCTTCAAGCTGCTCACCCTGCAATACATTGTCTATCAAGAAAAAAATCAAATCCTTCCTTACAATGATCAGATGCTTCCAGGTATCAAATCAATTCTTTTCATATTCATCTGCAAACTCTTTGTGATGTCAGTCTCTGCCTGGTCCTTATCTCCTCCTACCTTTCTCTTTGTTCTCTTTCAGTTTGGTGCTACTAGCTGCCTCTCTTCCTTAAACAAGTGCATTTTCATCTTGGGATTTGCACACACTCTTCTTTATGCTTGGCACATTCTTCTCCCAGATGTATAGATATCTGCTTCAGTTCACTGAGTGCCTTTAGTCTTATACTTCCACAACTCTCCCTGCCCGTCTTCCCTTTCCTCTTCTGCACGTGTCCCCACAAAATGCAGCAGTTTAACAACTTGTGTTCTAATTTGTTATGTGTTTTCCTGAAATCTAAAGGTCATGAAAATCCTGGGATGAGGCCTTTGTCTATTTACATTCCTAGGACCCAACAGAGCCTGGTATGTGATAGTTGCTTGCTTGATAAATATTGAATGAATGAATGAATGAATGAATGAGCAAAATAGACTGAGGACCAGTAAAGTTCTTCAGCAATCAACCTAGTGCCATACACTTAATTGTTACTAGTAAAAATGTGTTGTGTGTTGAATACACGGATAGAATGGGTTAAATATTGGATGTTATCTTGAACTCTAAAACTCACAGGAACACATAGCATCCTGTACCTAGGCCTGCCAGGCAAAGACTTACTTTATATTTTCTGTAGGTACTTTTGTCTGATTTGATTTTTTTTTAAATATAGAAAGAACCCATTCATTCTCATGGAATTAGTCTTCACCACGTTTAAACAAAACCTTGGTATGCAGACAAGGCAAGGGGATTGATCCTATTTGCCACTGTCCAGCACGTGCATGTACCAGAGAGACCCCCAGTGGAGCCTGAGCTGGCACTTCGAGGGGGAAAGTGTCTCATGGCACTCATTCATGTGCAGACACAGCCTTCTGTGGTGCCATTTGCTTTTCTACTTCATACAATGAAACGTGCACACAGCACAGTCAGAGAAAAGCTGAGGCAAAGAAGCTATACATAGTAAAACTCCACTGGGTTGTCAAGGGGGCTGAACTGCCTTTAAAAACCTGAGATTAATGTTATATATTCATTTTCCTTTGAGGCTCTTCCTCCTTTCTCTCTTGCTTCAGGTCCCAAATAACCTTATCCAGAGGAATGCGAGGGGAAATAGATGCAAACTAATTCAGAGACTAATTGACAAGTCATTGCCAAATAACAAAATTGATATTTGCATCACACCACATGAGGCTTATCAACAACTTATCTATGTTAGGATCCTGTAAATGAACACAACAGTGACTGGATTAATTTTAAAATTTGGTTTCAGAGAGACAGGAGGAGAACAGATGGGGCCTGAAATGAAACCTTACAGAATACTCCAGAGAACCACATGGGAAACATGCCCTTTTGCCAATAAAGTTCAGGCTGTTCCATTCTGGCAATTTACCCGTGAATAAATCTGCTCTTAGAGTTGCTAGAAAGAGAAGACTTTGTTTCATCTGTGTTGAAAATATGGTTAGCAAAGAGAATGAAGTTTCCAGTCTGAACAAAGCAACAGTTCCGGCTGTAATGGTTAAAGGGCAGCACATGCTTTATGAATTGTGAACTATAATGCATGTTTATTATGCATCAGGTTCACTGGTTTTAGTTAAATATATATATATATATATATATATATATATATATATATATATATATATATATATCTCCACTGTGTATTCAGGCACAATCTGTAGAATTAAGGTTAATGTGAAAATACAGGAATAAACATTATGGTTGTCCTAATTGGCTCCCATATCTGCTATAAAACCATAATAACAGGCAGCTTAGGGACAAGTGGGTGGACTTTGTCTTATAGATTGCAGTCTACTATGGAGGGAATCCAGGACAGAGCTCAGGGCCAGAACCTGGAGGATGGAACTGAAGCAGAGATCATGGAGAAATGCTGCATACTTCTTTGCTTTTCCTGAGCCTGCTTTCTAACACAACCCAGAATTAACAGTCCAGGCACCACCCACAGCAGGCTGGATCCTCACACACCACTAATCAATCGAGATAATGTCTTATAGAGTTTGGTTCCCATTGGATTACAATCTCCTGTAACTCTAGCTCCTGGATATCTGACATCCTCTTCTGGCCTTTATGGGTACCCATACACACAAAGCACACACACAAACAGACACACACACAGTGAGAGAGAGACCACACCCATACATACACATCCACATACTCACTCACTCATATACACATATTAATAAAAATAAAATAAAAACTTAAAAGAGAAAATGTATCTTAGATTGAAACTTGGGAGAAGCAGAAGAAACCGTGTAATCTATTGTGCGTTTTATTCTTTAAATGACCTATTAGAGAATGCTCGCTCAAACAATGGTAGCAACAATGTGTATAATTAAAATGACTGACAGTAACAGCCCAGGGAAGGGTGGAGGAGAGTCAGGTTCTGCTGCTCTGGGGCTATAAACCCAAGTAAGGAAAAAACAAACATTAATACCATATGCATTTTCTTTTCCAGCAAAAAGTAAACATTAAAAACCCAGTTTTACATTCAAATCTTTTGGCAACAACAACAACAAAAACAAAAACCTACTTAATTCCTTGCAGACGTTCCTGTGAAACCCAGTGCCTTAACAAAGACTCAGCAAACTAGGAAATTATAAATACAAAACCCCATTTGGGAAGTTGACATTTATTTCTTAATTGTTACTCTTACTATTAAAGCAATAATAATTTTTGACTTATTTAAAGCTTGTTGGAAATTTTGGATCATGAGTGTTTAGATTTTGATTGGCATTTGATGTGTTAAGTTTAGAGTCAAAGGCAAAACCTAGTGACCTCACTCCGATATTCCACGCTGGTCCCTTCTTAGTTCTTTCAGTTTCAATTGAGGAATAATATAGTGCCAGTCAATCTTACTTATTGATTTTGTCTTGAGAAGCTTATTGCTGTCCTTTTGATTTCATAAATATTCCCAAACCTTATCACATATGTTGGGAATTTTAAGCCTCCAAGCTCTTTCCTACCCTCATCTGTCCTATGCTAAGGCATAGTTGCTGTTATCCAATTAATCCTTTCCTCACCACTTCCTTAGGAATGAGAGTCAATACTCAAGATTTGAATGGACTAAAGTGAGGATCCAGAACTAGGGTTTCTGTAAACAAGGTGTTTTCTAACAGTTCTTGGAAACTATATTAAGAAAAGCCTTGACAGGCCGCAGGAATGGTGGAGCAGCTGGGATAGGGTCTTTCCTGCATCCAACTGCACGCAGGAGTTGGGGCTGTTCCACAGCTCTCTGTGCACGGGTCATGCCAGGGGAGAGCTGGTCTCCCAGGAGTGCTGACACAGGCTTACAGGCCCACAGAAGGGGCAAGCTCAAGCCAGAGACTGCAAGACCAACTAACACCAGAGGTAACCAGATGTCAAAAGGCAAGAGCAAGAACCTTATCAACAGAAACCATGGCTACATGGCATCATCAGAACCCAGTTTTCCCACAACAGCAAGTCCTAGATACTCCAACACAATGGAAAGCAAGATTTGGATTTAAAATCACATCTCATGATGCTGGCAGAGGACTTTAAGAAGGACAAAAATAACTTCTTTAAAGAAATATAGGAGAATACATAAAAACAGATAGAAGCCCTTAAAGAGGAAACACAAAATTCCCTTAAAGAATTACCGGAAAGCATAACCAAACAGGTGAAAGAATTGAAAAAAACCATCCAGGATCTGAAAATGGAAGTAGAAACAATAAAGAAATCATAAAGAGAGACAACTCTGGAAATAGAAAATCTAGGAAAGAGGTCAGGAGGTATAGCTGCAAGCATCATCAACAGAATACGTGAGAGAGAAGACAGAATCTCAGGTGCAGAAGATACCATAGAAAACATTGACACAACAATCAAAGAAAATGCAAAATGCAAAAAGCTCCTAACCCAAAACATCCAGGAAATCCAGGACACATTGAGAAGACTAAACCTAAGGATAATAGGTATAGAAGAGAGTGAAGATTTCCAACTTAAAGGGCCAATAATATCTTCAACAAAATTATAGAAGTAAAGTTCCCTAACCTAAAGAAAGAGATGTGCATGAACATACAAGAAGCCTACAGAACTCCAAATAGTTTGGACCAGAAAAGAAATTCCTCCTATCACAAAATAATCAAAATACCAAATGCACAAAAAAGGAAAGAATATTAAAAGCAGTAAGGGGAAAAGGTCAAGTAACATATAAAGGCAGACCTATTAGAATTACACCAGACTTCTCATCAGAGACTATGAAAGCCAGAAAATCCTGGGCAGATGTCATATAGACCCTAAGAGAATGCAAATGCCAGCCCAGGGTACTATACCCTGCAAAACTCTCGATTACCATAGATGGAGAAACCAAGGTATCTCATGACAAAAACAAATTTACAAAATATCTTTTCACAAATCCAGCCCTTCAAAGGATAATAAATGGAAAATGTCAACACAAGGAGGGAAACTATACCCTAGAAATAGCAAGAAAATAATCTTAACAAATCAAAAAGAAGATAGCCATATAAACATAATTCCACTTCTAACAACAAAAATAATAGGAAGCAACAATTGCTTTTCCTTAATATCTCTTAATATCAATGGACTCAATGCCCCAATAAAAAGACATAGACTAACAGACTAGATATGTAAACAGGACCCATTTTTTTGCTGCATACAGGAAACCTACACCAGTGACAAAGACAGACACTACCTCAGAGTAAAAGGCTAGAAAACAATTTTCCAAGCAAATGGCCCTAAGAAACAAGCTGGAGTAGCCATTCTAATATCAAATAAAATCAACTTTCAAAATCAACTAAAGTTATCAAAAAAAAAAGATGAAGAGGGGCACTTCATACTCATCAAAGGTAAAAATCCACCAAGATGAACTCTCAATTATGAACATCTATATTCCAAATGCAAGGGCACCCACATTCATAACAGAAACTTTGCTAAAGCTCAAAGCACACATTGCAGCTCACACAATAATAATGTGAGACTTCAACACCTCACTCTCATTAATGGACAGATCATGGAAACAGAAACTAAACAGAGACACAGTGAAACTAACAGAAATTAGAATCGAAATGGATTTAACAGATATCTATGGAACATTTTATCCTAAAACAAAACAATATACATTCTTCTCAGCACCTCATGGGATCTTCTCCAAAATTAACCATATAATTGGTCACAAAACAGGCATTAACAGATACAAAAATATTGAAATTATCCCATGCATCCTATCAGATCATCATGGACTAAGGTTGGTCTTCAATAACAACAAAAATAATAGAAAGCCCACATATATGTGGAAGCTGAACAACACTCTAGTCAATGATAACTTGGTCAAGAAACAAATAAAGAAAGAAATTAAAGACTTTCTAGAATGTAATGAAAATGCAGCCACAACATACCCAAACTTATGGGACTCACTAAGAGGAAAACTCATATCTCTGGGAACCTTCAAAAAGAAACTGGAGAAAGCAAACACTAGCAGCTTGACAGCACAACTGAAAGCTCTAGAACAAAAAGAAGCAAATAGATCCAAGAGGAGTAAAAGGCAGGAAATAATCAAACTCAGGGCTGAAATCAACCAAGTAGAAACAAAAAGAACTATACAAAGAATAACCAACCAAACCAGGAACTAGCTCTTTGAGAAAATCAACAAAATAGATAAACCCTTAGCCAAACTAACCAAAGGTCATAGAGACAGTGTTCAAATTAATAAAATCAGAAATGAAAAGGGAGACATAACAACAGAAACTGAAGAAATTAAAAAAGAAAAAAATCCATCAGATCCTACCACAAAGCCTATACTCAACACAACTGGAAAATCTGAATCAAATGGATAATTTTCTAGACAGATACCAGGTACCAAAGTTAAATCAGGATCAGATAAATGATCTAAATAGTCCCATAACCCCTAAAGAAGTAGAAGCAGTCATTAATAGTCTCCCAATTTAAAAAAAAAAAAAAAAAAAAAAAAAAAAAAAAAAAAAAAAAAAAAAAAAAAAAAAAAAAAAAAAAAAAAAAAAAAAAAAAAAAAAAAAAAAAAAAAAAAAAAAAAAAAAAAAAAACAGGACCAGATGTGTTTAGTGCAGAGTTCTATCATACCTTCAGAAAATCTAAAACCAATACTCTTCAAAATATTCCACAAAATAGAAACAGAAGGAACACTACCCAATTCATTCTCTGAAGCCACAATTACTCTGATACCTAAACCACACAAGGACTCAATAAAGAAAGAACTTCAGACCATTTTCCTTTATGAATATTGATGCAAAAATACTCTATAAAATTCTCGCAAACTGAACCCAAGAACACATCAAAAGGATCATCCATCATGATCGAGTAGGCTTCATCCCATGGATGCAAGGATAGGTCAATATACAGAAATCCATCAATGTAATCCACTATATAAACAAACTTAAAGAAAAAAAAAAAACCACATGATCATTTCACTAGATACTGAGAAAGCATTTGACAAAACCCATTAATGATAAAAGTCTTAGAAAGATGAGGAATTCAAGGCCCATAGCTAAACATAGTAAAAGCAATATACAGCAAACCAGTAGCCAACAACAACCTAAATGGAGAGAAACTTGAATCAATTCCACTAAAATCAGGGACTAGACAAGGCTTTCCACTTTCTCCCTACCTGTTGAATATAGTACTTGAAGTCCTAGCCAGAGCAATTAGACAACAAAAAGAGGTCAAAGGGATACAAGTTGCACAGGAAGACGCCAAATATTACTATTTACAGATG
Source organism: Mus minutoides (assembly GCA_902729485.2). Lineage (NCBI taxonomy): Eukaryota > Metazoa > Chordata > Mammalia > Rodentia > Muridae > Mus > Mus minutoides. Next base: position 163,197 of record LR749711.1, read on the forward strand.
ATATGATAGTATACTTAAGTGACCCAAAAAATTCCACCAGAGAACTCCGAAACTTGATATAAACAACTTCAGCAAAGTGGCTGGATATAAAATTAACTCAAGCAAATCAGTGGCCTTCCTCTACTCAAAGGATTAACAGGCTGAGAAAGACATTAGGGAAACAACACCTTTCACAGTAGGCACAAATAATATAAAATATCTTGGTGTGACTCTAACTAAGCAAGTGAAAGATCTGCATGACAAGAACTTGAAGTCTCTGAAGAAAGAAATCAAAGAAGATCTCAGAAGAAGGAAAGATCTCCTGTGATCATGGATTGACAGGATTAATATAGTAAAAATGGCCATCTTGACAAAACCAATCTACAGATTCAGTGCAATCCTCATTAAAATTCCAAATCAATTCTTCATAGAGTTAGAGCAATTTCCAAATTCATCTGGAATAACAAAATACTCAGGGTAGCAAAAACTATTCTCAACAATAAAAAAAACTTCTGGGGTAATCACCATCCCTGACCTCAAGCTGTACTACAGAGCAATCATGATAAAACAAAAAACAAAAACAAAAAAATACTGAATGGTATAGTACAGTGACAGGCAGGTAGATCAATGGAATTTCTGGGGACCCAGAAATTAACCCACACACCTATGGTCATGTGATCTTTGACAAAGGAGCTAAAATCATCCAGTGGGGAAGTAAAGAGTATTTTCAACAAATAGTGCTGGTTCAACTGGCAGTTAGCATGTAGAAGAATGCAAATCGATCCATTCTTATCTCCTTATACAAAGCTCAAGTCCAGGTGGATCAAGGACCTCCACTAAAACCAGACACACTGAACCTAATAGAAAGGAAAGTGAGGAAGAGTCTTGAGCACATGGGAACAAGGGCAAATTTCCTGAACAAAACACCAATAGCTTATGATCTAAGATCAAGAATTGACAGATGGGACCTCATAAAATTGCAAAGCTTCTATAAAGCAAAGGACACTGTCAATAGGAGAAAACAGCAACCAACAGATTGGGAAAAGATCTTTACCAGCCCTATATCCGATAGAAGCCCAATATATACAAAGAACTCAAGAAGATAGACTCTAGAGAACCAAATAATCCTATTTAAAATGGGGTACAGTGCTAAGCAGAGAATTCTCAACTGAGGAATATAGAATGGCTGAGAAGCACCTAAAGAAATGTTCAACATCCTTAGTCATCAGGGAAATGCAAATCAAAATAACCCTGAGATTCCCCCTCATACCAGTTAGAGGACCCAGGTATACCACTCCTGGGCATATACCCAGAAGTTGCTCTAACACGTAATAAGTACACATGCTCCACTATGTTCATAGAAGCCTTATTTATAATAGTCAGAATCTGGAAAGAACCCAGATGTCCTGTAATAGAAGAATAGATACAGAAAATGTGGTAAATTTATACAATAGAGTACTACTCAGCTATTAAAAATGATGAATTTATGAAGTTCTTTGGTAAATGGATGGAACTAGAAAATATTATCCTGAGTGAGGTAACCCAATCACAAAAGAACATACATGGTATGCACTCACTGATAAGTGGATATTAGCCCAGAATTTCAGAATACCCAAGATACAATTCACAGGCCACATGAAGCTCAAAAAGAAGGAATACCAAAGTGTGGTCCTTCTTAGAAGGGGGATCAAAATACCCATGGGAGGAGATACAGAGACAAAGTTTGGAGCAGAAACTGAAGGAAAGGCCATCTAGAGACTACCCCACCTGGGGATCCATCTCATATACAGTACCAAACTCAGACACTATTGTGGATGACAACAAGAGCTTGCTGACAGGAGCCTGATATAGCTATCTCCTGAGAGGCTCTGCCAGTGCCTGACAAATACAAATAGAAATGGATGCTCACACCCATCCATTGGACTGAGCACAGGGTCCCCAATGGAGGAACTAGACAAAGGACCCAAGGAGCCGAAGGGGTTTGCAGCCCCATAGGAGGAAAAACAATATGAACCAACCAGTACCCCCAGAGCTCCCAGGGACTAAACCACCAATCAAGGAGTACACATGGAGGGACTCAAGGCTCTGGCCACATATGTAGCAGAGGATGGCCTTGTGGGACATCAATGAAAGAAGAGTCCCTTGGTCTTGTGAAGGCTAGATGTCCCAGTGTAGGGGAATGCCAGGACAGGGAAGTGGGGGTGGGTGGGTTAGTGAGCAGGGGGAGGGGAATGCGATAGGGTATTTCAGAGGGGAAATGAGGAAAGGGGATAAAATTTGAAATGTAAATTTTAAAATATATATAAGAAAAAAGAGAAGAAGAAAAAGCCTTTCACAGAAAACTTGTACTTCCCGGAGGACTCTTCTTTTTTTCAGGGAGATAATCTCAACATGCAGGACAAGTCCACATTTCCAGGCTTGAATGAACAGTCATTTCAAAGCCAATCTTCAAGGCCATCTGGATCTAATTTCCCTTGTATTTCCACTCCTACCTTATAAAGCCTGCATCTTGATACTGCATTCATTTTACACATCCATTATGTGGTCCCATTTCTGTTTTTATGAGACTTAAGGATTTTTTTGTGTCAGTTTCTTTTGACCTTCACAGGAAGACAGCAAGGGACCAGATTGATAAGGGGTAGGGTGCCGAGGCACTTCAGAGTACAGCTATAGAAATAGCAGATTGTTTAAATGCCTGCTTTGATCTGGACCCATTCACTCTTAGGGCGATGTTAGAAATTTGAGATGCAGTAGAAAACATGGGAAGCAAAGGAGGCCTCCAGAGTTATGAAAAGGAACCTTCTGGATGGTACTGTCTCCCTTAGGCCATCTACAGTACCTTTGCCTCATCAACTACATCTGCAACCCAGCAGAGTGGGCTGATGACAAGGATTGCCTTCTCCAGCTGCAGGGCCAGCAGCTACAGGACAACATATGAGAGTAACTATGACAGGACAGACAGCCAAGACATACACGTTGACTATGTGACAGACAGATTGATGGATGATAGAAGAGTGAAGAAGGCTGGGTGAGCAAGTGCGTTATGGAAGGATGGATAGATGGAACTCTCTTTTTAATATTGTCATTAGCATCACATGCTCACTGTCTTCAAAGATGATGGCACTTTTTAAAAGACCCATTGGCCTTCCAGAATTTCATCATGTCTGAAACCCTTGTTCTCATTCCTCTTCCGTACTCGCAACAAACCTTTCTGGACCAGGTCAGACCCTTTCATCTTCATACCCAGGAACTTCTGTGTGTGCCTCAGAGTAAACCCAAGCCCCTCCATGTGGCATATGAGTTTCTTCATATTCTGGGCTTAGAGAACTTCACAGACCATCTCCTGACACACCTGCATAGCTCCACCCACACAGTATTCCCCCCATCTCTGAACATGTGACTCCTGGCTGAACTTGACTCTTCTGCATCTGCATGATGAAATGTGACAAGTGTCTACTTGACTTTCCCTCTAGAAGTCAGCAAGTTTCAACTCCTCTAAGCCTCTGTTTACAGTTTAGCTCTAATATGAAATCATCTTGCCTGTGGAATCTTCTGTCTTGCTTTCTTTGGTACTTCACATGATATTCTATAAATGTACACTGATTAAATGTGAAAATTGCATATGAGTGGAAGAAAGACTTGGTCAATGGCCTCTCTCTGTGTGAGTATGTCTATACACACATGGGGTATATAAGCATACATCTGTGAATGCACATGTATGTAGAGTCTAGATAGAGGCCAGTGTAGTCTCTCTTCATCTTTTTATTTTAATTTTCATATGTATGGGTATTTTGCCTACATGCATGTCTGGGCATCAGATCCTCTGGAACTGTAGTTAGATGGTTGTGAGCTGCCATCTGGGTGCTAGTAATCAGATCCAGCTCCTCTAGAACAAGCCAGTACTCTTAACCTCTAAGCCCCCCCCCCTTATTTTTTTCTGATATGATAGGATCTGTCCCTGGATCTCACTGACTGAGCCGGGCTGGTCAACAATAGGCTCCAGAGATTCACCTGTCTCTGCCTTCCCAGTGATGGAGTTATAGCCACATACTACCATGCTAGCTTTTCATGTGGGTGCTGGGATTCCAAACTCAATCCTCATGGTTCTATAGCATAAACCATCTTTCCAACCGTAAACAAAATTTAGAGGACTTAAGTTAGTTATCAGCAAATACATCTGCAATGGGATATTTGTGCCTGTAGCTTTGCTATGAGGCTTTCTCCTTAAGTCCTGCCTTTCAAACCAGGCAGCTGCTACTGTTCTTCCTCCACTTCAGAGGTTATGTTTGTTTTCGTTTGGCAAAGTCCACGAAATTTTAAACTGGCACGTTATTGATCTCTACCACTGCTGATTCTTGATGACCCAAAGCTTCAAAGAGCTGCCCTAGAGCAACATGGCAAACCATACCAAATTCTGCCAGGGCATCACTAATTCTGTCCCCAGAGGCGCCGTGAGTGCTGTTTCTTGTAGGGGGAAAGGACAGCCACAGAAAGACCCACCCAAAGGAAGGGTGTGCACACAGGACATAGGGTAGAAAAAAATGTCTCAAGGAGAAGAACTTCAGCAGACCCAGGGCATGAGAGAGGAGGAAAATTAAATTTGGAGGTTTGGTTTGACCTGAGACTAACGAAGGCTCAGGTGAAGGGGAAGAGATGCTAAGTTTGGTTTGTAATCTGAAGTTTATGCATTTGTATGGTTCTCGAGCAAGACGATGGCTGGATTTGATCTGGCCCTGCCATATGTTCTAATTTTATATGGAGAGTAAAGAAAAGAGGTATATTCCACAGAGTGAAAGCCTGAGACAGTGCAGGCCTGTGATGCCAGAACACAGGAGGCATAGGCAGGAGGATTTCAATGAGTTTAAAGCCTGTCCCTGTCTCTTCGTTAGGGTTTTACTGCTGTGAACAGACATCATGACCAAGGCAACTCTTTACAAAGACATTTTATTGGGGCTGGATTACAGGTTCAGAGGTTCAGTCCATTATCATCAAGGCAGGAGCATGGCAGCACCCAGGCAAGCATGGTGCAGGATGAGCTGAGAGCTCTACATCTTCATCTGAAGGCTGCTAACAGAATACTGGCTTCCAGGCAGCTAGGGTGGGGGTCTTAAAGCCCGCACTCACGGGGCACACCTACTTCAATAAGACCACACCTTCTCCAACAGGACCACATCTTCTAATAGTGTCACTCATATTGTGCAGAGCATATGCAAACTATCTATCACAGGAGGAGTCTCTGTGATGCTAAGCTCGAACGTGTGACACACCAAAGGCTCTATGTAGAGAAAGACTGGTCACCTGCCCCTTTAACTCTAGGCCAGTACAGAGCATTATGATTAGCCCTTGGTAAAGTGACTCCAGGTTCATCTCTTGTGTTTCATACTCTGGCAAACACCAATGTTAGTACATAAAATTTATTCCCTCTGGAGCAGCAAAGTGAGTCAGGCTCTCCACCGTCTGCCCTTTCTTCTTCAGCTTTTGCAACAGGAGTTCTGTGACAGCAGGACTTGGGTCATAGTCTAGTTTGGATTAAGTCATAGTCTCTATTGATCTCCCCACCACCACCACCACCTCTGTTTTCCCAAGACATGCAAAAGCGCAAGTTCTCAAGTCATTAGGAATGAGCCCACGTGATCTTTTCTTGGCTGCCCAAGGTGGTTCCTGGGGTTCTTTCTTTTTCCCTGAAACTGGCCAAGAGACATCAGCTCACTGTGCTCTCTGTTTGAGTTTCACTTGATAATCTACACCATTACGCACTTCCTGTCTGCTTGGTATGTTGCCTGAATAAACGGCCTTTTGAAGAGAAAAGCAAAAATCTTACTTATCTTCAAGTTTTCCCTTTGCTTCTCAAAATTTATATCCTCTCGCTGTGTTGCCATGGTTTTGGGTCATGGTGATTTTTTTCTCCAGTAAAGAAGAAATCCAGTCATGAACCAAAAATGCAGTTCCCGGAGGCTGCTTCTCAATAGGGTGTGCACTCACATAGAAGAAAAATCTCAACCATGTAGAATTAAATCATATGTGGAAATATTAAGATATAGTGCTAACCACTGTGTATTGCTAAAAGCACACGCTCAGAGATTTAACAAAGTTACTGGATTCAGAGTCAGCTCCTCCATTTGACTGCTCTGCAAAGAGATAGTCCATCAATCTCTGGTCATGTCCTTTCTGTATAAAGTAGGAGCATTAATTCCTACTTTCAAGACTTCATATGCTAAACAAATTCGCTCGTGATCTATATCCAATCTGTCATTGACTCCCCTTGAGTGACCAAAAGGTGCCATTGTTGTTGTATTGAAAGCATTCCCAGAACCCTTCTAATGCTGTAATCAGGAAGTGTGCACACTTCAGGCCAACAGTTTATCTGATTTGTGAATGTAACTTAGCTTCACATACTCTAGCGTGACAATCCACCAGCAGCCATCACCTGGGTCCTCAGTGGGAGCTGGTTTGTGGTGAACGCTTATTTCTGTTTTGTTCTGAAAAACCTTTGAGGCGTATAAGGCTAACACAGTGAGGGTCCTGTAATTTGGACCAATCATATTTGCAAAGCTGGTGGCCTGGATGGGCATCAGAACCAGGACTTGAACCTGAGAAGGGCGTGATAGATATTTTCAAGAATGGAAAGTGAAAAGAAAAGTATCTGGACCCCCAAGACCAAGTTCTCAGCACAGAGGAGATTTGTCTGTCCCAGCAGGAGAGGGGGCAGAGAATAAGAGACAGAGACAGGAGATAAAGGACAGGGAAGAAGAGAGCAAGGGAGAGGGAGGAGGGGAATTTGTCCCAGAGGACAAAGGACTGCCTCTGGATAGAGAGTAAAAAGCCTGATGTGGCCCATAGGAAAACCGTGGGTTATAAAGGTAAAATGGGAAATGCCATGTCTGGATGAGTGTTTAATTTTAATTTGGCATGTTGGTTAGGTGAAAGGGGGGCTTTTGATTGCTGGACTTCAATGCTTTTTGATAGCTGGGCCTTGGTGGTAATGAGCTTCAGGAGGAGGAATTGGCCAAATAAGAAAATAGACTTTGCTTTTGGAATGTAATCTAATGGCTTTAGCAAGGCAGAGGGAATTGGGGAGAGAGGCAAGGCCTGTCAGAGCCATGTTTGCAAGGCCGGGCTGGCCAGAGTCCCTCCAGAAGTCCTCTTTAATGAGCATGATTCTTCTACAGTATAAGCACACCAGAATACAGACAGTCTCCAATAATAGGGTTGAAAGCAATGATGTATTTATTGTATAATTGTACCCTCATCCATTTCTTAAATGTGACATGACTGTCATGTCAGGCATTTGTAACAACCAGTAGAGGTGAATTGCTCAAGGCTTCATCTATGGGTTGACAAGGATCATTCACACTTGATAGGACATAGGAATATAAATATTTACAAAGTAGTTGGGTTGATTCCATAAAGAGAACAAATGAATAATAACAC
>LR749711.1:171247-245428 GCA_902729485.2 Mus minutoides
ACACACACACACACACACACACACACACACACAACTAAGTAAATATGAATACATTTAAAACTTGGCCTGGGTATTTCGACACTTGCATGCATATTTTATCTCTGACATGCACATGTGGATTCTTCGGCCCCATCAGTATGGTTAGCTTTCTCTGCTGCTCTGTAATAACCGCTTAGTGTCCCATGCTGCTGAGATCAGAGTCAGATTGTGACTATTCACCACTCCATAGGAGCTTGCCAGCAGCATCCTGCCTGTGTCACTACAGGACAGACACTGCCTATCAGGTCACTCCGGGAACTTAACAAGAGTCTAAAAGGTGGCAAATGTGTCCCCGTTGGGTCAAACCTCTTCACTTGTAAATATCAATGTTAGTCTGCATTTGGCTGAATCAGCTTATTTCTTTCTCAAAAACAGATTTCTCATATAGAAGCCTTAACACTGTAAAAGTCTTTGTAAGAGACCTCTGCGAGAAGCAGAGGTTCCCACTGCTGATGTCACACTGTGCTTTGAAAAACAAAGAGACAACAAACAAAACAAACTCATAACTCTGCCCAAGATTATTGGGGTGGAGAAAGCAAAAAAAATTAGGTTGATTTTTTTTTTATAGTGACTTTCTTGGGGTAGGTGGTGCTGGGAACTCTGTCTGGGGCTTTGCATGTTCTAGGAAAGTACTCTACCACTGCGTGACACCCCCAACTCTTACCACAAACATTTAAAAGGAATTTTCAATGTATATTGTTAGTGTGTGCACACATGTGTGTCGGTGCACACCTGTCACAGCTAACATGTGGAGGTCAGAGGACAGCTGTGTGAAGGTGTCCCTCTCTCTTCTTCCGGGCTCTAGCATAGGTCACCAGGCTTGAACAGCAAACACCTTCACCTACTGAGCTGCCTCTCTAGCCTCAAACAGTAAACATTTTAATAAACTGTAAATTTCAATGTGACAATGGAAAAGACCTTCTGTGCTCCCCCCAGGCTCCCGGAGCCCCTGACATCCTATAGACACATGACTGTTCCAGGGCAGGTTTATACAAGATAGCACTGTACTATCAGGACTTCTGTCCGGAGCCCCTGACATCCTATAGCCACATGACTGTTCCAGGGCAGGTTTATACAAGATGGCACTGTACTATCAGGACTTCTGTCCGGAGCCCCTGACATCCTATAGCCACATGACTGTTCCAGGGCAGGTTTATACAAGATGGCACTGTACTATCAGGACTTCTGTCTGGCTGGCTTTTCTCCAGTGTCTTGGTTGTTCCTTCTCTGTTTAAGAGTGAATCATCATTATCGCCATTACTGAATCTTGTCTTCCATCTATCCAGTAACTGTCGTCTTGTCTGCCAGGAGCTATGCTAGATAACAGGAAACAAATCTCATGCTCTCACGGAGTATGCATTCCTGAAGAAATGGCCAAGCGACATAACAACAATGGTAGCAGTAATAAGAATAGCTGTATAGGACCCGGTGGTTCTCTTCCTCTTAGTATGGTGGGTGCCTGGGCAGCTAAGCAGCTGTGGCTCTCTCATGAGCAGCAGTGCATGCTGGGACAACGGGAGGAAACTGCTTCATTCCCCACAGTGCTCACTGGTGCTCCTCCTCATTCCCAACAGTGCTCACCGGTGCTCCTTGTGGCCCAGCCACACTGGCCTGGTTCTTGCTCCGGGATCACGCCAGCCACCCACACTTTCCTGTTTCGGGACCTTTGCATTTTTTCTTCTTTTGGCCCAGAGCATTGTCCCTCAAGCATCATCCCTTATACAGTTGAGATATTGCTTATCAGACAGGATCCACAGGGATGGACAGATGGACTCACTGGTTAAGAGCATCTGCTGCTCTTGCACAGGACCCAGGTTTGGTTCCCAGTCCCCGTATCAGGTGGCTCACAGCTGCCTGTCACTCCAGTTCCAGTAATCCAGTGCCATCTACTGCTCTTTTGAGCAGCTGTATGCATGTGGCACACATACGTGCACAAACACACACGAACATGTAAAATACAAAAAAAAAAAAATCTTTTAAAAAAGAGAATTACCCTTTGCCACTCCTTAGATAACATCTCTCACCCTCATTCGTCAAAGACAGAGCCTCCCTAACATACTGTGGGCGTTCTGCTCCAGGGCACTCATCCTCTCTGGCACAGGACACACTTCATCTGTCCTTTGAATGTATCCAGTTTCTTCCTAGAAGATCAGGCCGTGAGGTCATGGGTGGCGGTTTAAATTGTGACTTGGATGTTTCCAGACAGAGTAGATGCCAGCACAGAGTAGACACTGAATAAGGATTAACTCAAGTAGTGGAGAATTTAGGACAAAGATGTTATATGTGGTAGGCGGCATTGAACAGAGGGCTCCCAATAACAAGGAGGAGATAACAATGTTAAGTAATAAAGCAGGAAATGAAATCTGCAGGGTGGGAGCCGAGATGGGGGAGGCTATATCATATATAAGAATCATATTCCGTAATAAAATTTGTAAAAAAAAAAAAAAAAAAAAAAAAAAGCGTACTGGTCACCCTTGAAATGTGGTATCGCCGAAGCATCACCGAGATTGGATCTAGTTCAGAGGATAATAAAACATTTGCCAGATAATACAGCACAGGTGTATTAGTGTTTCCATTCTTTATGTTAATCAAATTAAAATATTATCAGAATCTAAATCTAAAAATATACCAATTTCTCTTCCCCAAAAATAACCTATAAGAAAAAAGAAAACCGTGAAAGCACATCTCTAAAGAATGCAGAGCTAAGGTTTCTGTGGGCTTTGTATGTATTTGAATAGATTGGTTCTTTAAATGCATGCTCCTATTGTTGGAAATAGTCACGCGTGTGCAGCTGTGTGAAAGAATATTGGCACTGTTTAAATCGGTGACATGGGTTCATCCCAGGCGTGCTGCCTCCTGGAACGAGGTTATCCTGTTTAGTTGAGAGAATCCAGCAGGATCCCATGAATCAGCAGGAACAGCTTACTACCAAGAACAAGCATGATGTCTCAGAGGTTGTCTTGGTCTGACATGTATGTATGTGTGTGGACGTGTGCATACCGTGGTGTGCTGTGGATATCAGAGGACAGCTTTCCAAAGCTGTCTCTTTCCTTCCTTCCACCATGGCATCCATGGGTTCGACTCACTTAGGTCTTGAGCCTAACCCATGCTTTGAGCTATCCTGCCAACCCCAGGTATGTTTTTATAAACACCGGAAGTTTCTTTGGAATTGATACATCCAAATTCCTCCTGTATCCTATAAAATAGTCACAAGTTTGTTAAGAGGGTGACAGGTCTTTGCTATAAGAAAAGTGACCACGGCCAGACATGGTGGTGCACGCTTTTAATCCCAGCACTCAGGAGGCAGAGGCAGGCGGATTTCTGAGTTTGAGGCCAGCCTGGTCTACAAAGTGAGTTCCAGGACAGCCAAGGCTACACAGAGAAACCCTGTCTTGAAAAAAGAAAAAAAAAGAAAAGTGACCACATGGAGAAACAGTTGTGCTATTAAAAATTGTTCCAGTGACCACAGCTGAAGGACAAAGTTATCTTAACATTTTAAACACATATGTATAAGTTTTGGAAGTTTATAAATTTTTGTGGTCCAAGACTTACAGAAAATGTGTAGAAGGAATATCGAAGTTTGTATAACGGTCTGGGTCCGTAGAAGTTTACCACGTTAATGCAAGTCATATAAACTAAAAACTTTCCGTCACCTCACAGATTATATCAAGTCTTTATAAAAACTTTTTATGATTAAATTTTAAATGGTTTTGGAATTGAGAAACACCAGTTACATTTTTTTAAAGCAGCTCATTTGAATAAGTCATTCCTTACAGATAACACTTTTATAGATTGGCTTTTAGAGTCAAAGTGTGCATTCTAACTAAAGATGAAGCCTTTTAAATACCCTGGCCAGCTCTGGGACTCACAGGGTCTAATTATGTGGGCCTAGCTGACCCAGAACTCACAGTGATCCACCTGTCTCTGTCTCCCACGTGCTGAGATTAAAGATGTGTGCCACCATGCAGGGCTAACATGGGCTATCTTTAAAAGAGAAAGGTATCTATCTGTACTAATTATTTCATACGTACAAAAAAATCAACTTAAAAATTAAAGCCTTATTCTCAAGAGAATTTACAGTGGCAGACGAAGGACTCAGCTGAAACCACAAGTACACTCCCGTGGGACAAATGGCAGGGCCGGTGGCCTTCCTGTGGGACAAATGGAGGGGCCGGTGGCTTTCCTGTGGGACAAATGGCAGGGCCGGTGGCCTTCCCGTGGGACAAATGGCAGGGCCGGTGGCCTTCCCGTGGGACAAATGGTGGGGCCGGTGGCCATGCTACTGGGTATATATTGGCTCAAGTTAAGTCTCAACACTCTGAAATTAAGAAAGAATATTGCTATTTTCTCTCTTTAGTCACCCGCAGTGAAGCCACTTATGGCTATTGTCTGTCTGACAAAGTCCACACTGCGATGTGCCCTGTGACAGCCCACAGCCCACTGCGGGAGAGGCCTGCATCTCTGCTGATCCTAAAAGTGACAACAGACTGGGCAGCCGTAGCCTTCAACTAGTTAGCTTTGCGCCATCGAGGAGTGTCTGTGAGCAACCCATTCGAGGAGTGTCTGTGAGCAACCCATTCGAGGAGTGTCTGTGAGCAACCCATTCGAGGAGTGTCTGTGAGCAACCCATCGAGGAGTGTCTGTGAGCAACCCATCGAGGAGTGTCTGTGAGCAACCCATCGAGGAGTGTCTGTGAGCAACCCNGAGCAACCCATTCGAGGAGTGTCTGTGAGCAACCCATTCGAGGAGTGTCTGTGAGCAACCCATTCGAGGAGTGTCTGTGAGCAACCCATTCGAGGAGTGTCTGTGAGCAACCCATTCGAGGAGTGTCTGTGAGCAACCCATTCGAGGAGTGTCTGTGAGCAACCCATTCGAGGAGTGTCTGTGAGCAACCCATTCGAGGCGTTTCTGTACAAATAAAGATATAATTGATATTTTGAATTAATAAGACACCATTTCCAAATGACGTTCAGTAGAGTCTTCAGAGAGTCTCTGAGCTTCCTGCAACTTTTAGTGTCCTTGACAGTCTCCGTGAATAACTTTCTCACGTTTGACAGCCACTCTCAGGAACTGCAAAAGAGGACAGCTCTTTGACATGGTCCCATCTGTTTTCAGGAAAATAGTGTCCCCTTGCTTAAGCATGTTTTGTTCTTGTTGTAAGACAGGGACTATTTATTTAACTCAGGACAGGCTGGAAGTTCAAACACACTCTCCTCCTGCCTCAGCCTACCCATGCTGAGATTACAGGCATGGGCCATCATGAATGACAAGCGCTTCTCTTTTTTTAACCCCATATTTCCAGCTAAAGATAATCCAGATTGCCCATGACTTAAAATAAGTGCAGATCAATGGGAAGATTATAGGTATTTCTTTGCGACAGGCTCTTACTGGACAAACCTGGCAAGGCAGCCAGCAAACCCCGGTGATCTTCCTGTCTCAGGTCCCCCTCTCATCCCAGCATACATGCATGGCCACACCAGCTCTTTTTATTTTATGTGGGTGCTGGGATCAGAACTCAGGACCCCATTCTAGTGCAGCAAGCACATTTAGCCAGAGCCACCTCTCCAGCCCCAAAAGTGAGTTTCTGATGAGCTTTTAGAATTCCTGCCTTTCAGTTTTGCATAGCTATATTTCTGTAACATTGTTAGCTTGAATCTTTTTATCCCTGCAATGGTGGTCTCTTTTCTTTTAACCTACTTTTGTCAGTCCCCACTAAAACTCTGGAGACCTGTGATGTGGCTTTGTTGGAATTTCTGCGGGAGTAATTTCACAGTGTACTGATTGAGCTTTAACCCTGTGACAAGAAGAATAAATCTAAGCTTATTTCAACACCACCCAAGTTTGAGGCCACCATGTGAAGCAGAAGTGTATTAAGAGTGAGCTTGTTGTCAAGGAAATACTGACTGTGTATGGTGAATGTATATGTCAGAGGACAAGAACTCTAGCAAGAGCTCACGTCTGACATGTTGTTCTTTTCTTTCCACAGCGATTGTAGTGAGATTTCTGACTAAACGGTTCATCTGGGAGTACGATCCAACCCTCGGTAGGTCATGCCTTAAATCCTCACCTCCCTTTCTTCCAGTATGCTTATGATCCTCAAATAGGACGGCATGTCCATCGCACCCTGGATAAACCCCTTTTTGCTGTTTCAGAAACATAATGTTCATGTTATCTAACATAAAACCTTCCTAGAGGCAGCAATGTGCCCCATCTTAAGCCTTGAGCCCTGCAGAAATGAAGAAGTTAGATCCATCCCAAAAAAGGATGCGGATGGGTCAATAGGATGCTTGCTCTCACGTCCAATACACAGCTTGGCCCTCGTGGGAGAAAAGCTAACACAGGCAGCATTTGGTGTGGGACAAAAAGGTACGCTTAAAAGAATATCACCATAAGATCAAACATCTGTGTGCGGATACAGGGCAAGTGTAGGCAGAGACCTTACCATGCTCCTTTAGCTTTCAAAGATTAGACCAAGTGGTGTTTGTGGGTAGAGAAGCATTAATAGTACTTACTCATAAATGTGGGTAGACTATTCCTAGACCCTTTTGTTCTAATTATCTTTTAATTGTTTTTGCTAGTGTGTGTCTGTATGTGTGTGTGTGTGTGTGTGTGTGTGTGTGTGTGTGTGTGTAGGTCAGAGGACAACTGACCAGAGTCAGTTCTCTCCTTCACCATGTGGTCTCAGGGATCAAACTCAGTTCCTCAGGCTTGGCAGAAAGCCCCTTTTGCTCATTGAGCCATCTTGGCAGCCCCACGGTTTTGACTGTATGCTTTGTGGTACACACTCACTGTATACAGTATTGAGTTTCACATAGGCAATTTCCTGCAAATGTATCACACACTGGATTGTGCGTTCCGCTAAAAAGGAAGTTTGCCTCTTGCGCTTTGCGCATTTCTGCCACTCCTTCTACACGTTTATGAACTTCCTTCCCTGCACTCACCCTGGGCTGCAGGTGCTAAAGATGAAGCAGTTGTCCGGCTCTGATCTGGGGCAAGGAGTGTGCTCTTACTTATGCACAGAGAGGTCAAGGTTGGGTGTCTTCTATTTGCATCCTATTTTTCAAGACAGGACTTCTCACTGAACCCGAAGTTTACCATTTATGCTAGAATGGCTGGCCAGCCCCGGGATCCTCCCATCTGGTCCCCCCCTCCGGGTTGTGCTGGGTTTCTGTGTGAGTTCTAGGGATACAGCCCCAGGTCTACGCCTCACCCACTGAGCCATCTCCCCACTGAAAGACTCCACTTTTTTGACCTCACAGTCTAGAAGAGAGCTGGAGAATAAATGACCACAGTGAGCCGCTGACAGGTGCTGACGAGGAGCTCGTGAGAAAGGGAGAGAGGGCTCTGTCAGCCATTCCTTTAGTGCTCCACTTTAGAGCCTATCCAGAACTTATTTCCTTATCTCAGTGAGGAGGAGCAGGTGAGGACTCAGTACTTGTTTGTGAATCACCCATCAGATTTCCTGTCATTAGTTACACCACTCCGACATTCTCCTGAGACTTCTGAGGCCATCTTCAAATACAAGTAATTTTTAGTTAGGTGCAGTTTAAATATCCAATGGCATCCTCTTCTGTTTATGTAATTACTTATTTCTCTTTATTTTCACCGTGGTGCTATTTCTGTGGCGCTCGCTGCCTGGGGACATTTCACACAAGCACATGCAGTCTGTTGCACAGACTCCCCCAGACTCGCTCTCCCCACTTTTTTCTTTTAATCACCCCAACTCCCTCTGTTCCTCTGAAAGCTCTGCCTCTACTCTCGTGTGGTATACACTTACATGATTTCATTTAGCTGTATCAAAGCAATAAACCACAAAAGAGGAAAAAATATAAGTATGAGCTCTGTCTCTGAAGGGGCTTTAGCTTTTGTTGATTGCACCAGTTGCATCCATTTTCCTGCAAGCGTGGTATCTCTGCTCTTGTGGACGGGTGATAAAGCACCCCCTTGTGTGTATACAGTTTCTTTGTCTGCACCTCCACTGCTGGACACCCAGCATGCCTCTGTGACTCAGCCATGGAGCCTGAACCCCTCCACTCTCCTCACCGTATTGTGATGGATGGCAATGCGCCTCTTGCTGCCTCTGCTCTCTGACAACGCTGTGCTGGCAGTTCTCTGTGGCGCATTTCTCTAGGTTGATTTCAGAGTCTGTGATAGCATGGCATGGCTGATTGGAATTGGCTGAAATCATAAATTATTTTGGAAGGCTCAAATCTTTATTCTATCCAGTCTTTTAAACAGGAGTCTGACATATCTCCACCTTAGCAGACCCTCTTCTGTCTCTGCTTTTTAAAAGACTATTACAAGTGACTTTGTTAGTAAATACATAATTGTAATTTCCCAGATTTGTATCTGGATAGAAACATCACCAGATACCTTTGTAAAGATTCTGGAAAGAAATACAAAATTAAATCCCAATATATTAACACTAGTTACGAAATGGAATCAGACTACAATGTGATATTTTCTGATTTTGTTTATCTAAATATATACCTTTCTAACACAAACAGGAAAAGAAACTAAAAAGACACACATGTTGAATACAATACTTTCCTGGCTTAAGTATAAAAGGAAGAATTAAATTTAATTTCAAATTTCTAAAATTATTTTATAAGCATGCATTATAGAATAATTCTGTTGATAGGAAAGTACAAAAAGTACATTTTGATTGATAACTTTCTTCCCAGTATATTCTCTGATGTTACATAAGGACTAAGGAGAAGAGAAACAATGATTTCTTTTGAAAAGATACTTTTAAATATTTTGTTCATCATTTTTTTCCAGCATACTTACAAGTATGGCAGAACTATGAGTTTGAGGTCGTTTATCTGCATGTAAAGATGAACCTTGCTTTAAAAAGGAGCCATCATCTATTGTCTTCCCCAACTATGTAAATGCTCCCCCGGGTATTTTTCTCATTTGCATATGTTTTATAGTGATGATCTGATACTTTCCATGATTCATAGGAGTCTGGTTAAAAACTACTTATTCTCCATCCTATCTACATATCACAACAAAAGATGAAGCTTACCCCCAAAAAAGTCATGACATTTTTAACTCTCTCTGAATGTGTTCTAGTAACTGATGTTACTATTTTTAATTAGTCTTTGGTGAGCCCTTTTCCTTTTGTCTTACTCATATAGAACAGCATCAGCTATAAATAGAAATGAGTCTGAATGGTTATCTGAATGGTTATCTGTGTAGGCATAATTGCCTAGGAAGCAGGGTACTGCACAGAGTGACCTTGTGCTGTGCTTCTCAGAGAGGACCTGGCTGCTAAGCAACCAGAGTCCTCCTCCACCTTCAGGAGAAATAGGTGCATGACTCACTGGCAGGTAACACTGTCATTAGCTCGCACACTGGAGACTGGATCTGTGTGGGCGTGAACGTTGAAAACCTGTTAATTTTCCAGCACACAGGAAACCTCAATTCATAGGATTCAAGAGAAATTAGCATTTCTTGGGCTTAACTTCCTACTCCCATAGGAAAAGACTGGATCTTCCTGGAACTCGTGGTTACTTTATGAGTTTCAAAACAGCCAGCAACCAAGATGGCTACATTGCAAAGCAGAATGGTGTATTTGTGATGGAGAGAGAGGAAGGGGGCAGGGGGCTTGTCTTCTGATTCTTGAGTTCTCTTCATCAGAACTTGAGGAAGTGGATTTCTGGATTTTGGGCTTTTGTTGTCGTTTCATGAGAAGGAGGAAATTATGAACACCATCCTACATATCGACAGAACGGAGTAGTTATTGCTCTGAGGCAATCCTGTAAAGAAAACACTTTTCTCTTTGCCCTAGTTTGGTTTTCTATTGCTGCGATAAACACCATAACCAAAAGCAACCTGATAAGGAGTTGATCTTATCAATTACAGTCCATCCTGAGGGAAGCCATGGCGGGACATCAAGATGAAACTTGAAACAGAAACCTTCCTCAGGGCTTGCTCAGCTGTCCTTGTAATACAGCCCAGACCCACTTGCCTAGGGACAATACCTCCAGTGGGCTGGGTCCTCCTACATTAATTGGAAATCTAGAAAATGTCTCACAGATATGTCCATAAGCCAATCTGATGGAAACAATTTCCAAACTACAATTTATTTCCAGCGACAGCTGGGGTTGCATCTGGTTTACCGTGTCCAACAAGCACACTGTGACAGTGACCAGTGAGTCCAGGCTTCTACACTTCGGGCCCAGTGTTTTTCTTATTGTTTGTTTGTTTGTTTGTTTGTTTGAGGTTTGCAGGGTTTCTCGGTTTAGCCCTGGCTGTCCTGGAACTCACTTTGTAGACCAGGCTGGCCTCGAACTCAGAAATTCACCTGCCTCTGCCTCCCAAGTGCTGGGATTAAAGGCGTGTGCTACCACGCCCGGCTGTGTTTTTCTTATTTGCTTTTGTTGCTATTGTGTTATGTTGGATTTGC
Organism: Mus minutoides; assembly: GCA_902729485.2. Classification (NCBI taxonomy): domain Eukaryota; kingdom Metazoa; phylum Chordata; class Mammalia; order Rodentia; family Muridae; genus Mus; species Mus minutoides. Next base: position 181,698 of record LR749711.1, read on the forward strand.
TTACGAAAGGATTTATCATGATGATTCTAATTAGAGGTGCAAGCAAGAGGCAGAATGGTAGCCAGGGGAACTGCACCCAGTTCACAAAGAAGGATTTTTTTTTCAATCCAAGTGTTTTGAAAGATGAAATCTCAGAAAATACCACAATCCTTTATACGGAATGATTTTCATTTCCCTGAAATTTTTCTCATTTCAGCAGTGGATTCTTTGCCAGAGCTCAACCCTGGTTTGTTAGCAACACTGAAAATTACCCCTGAAGCTCGTCAGATCTGGGATGGGGCCCATTTAATCAGGAAGCAGCAACTTTGATTGTCGGAGGTAGATTCTGGCTGTGGACTAAACAGAATCCATAGCTGTCTACTTCCAATCAAGAGCTGAATCCCTGCCTTCTAGAGTCATGTTACCCTCCAAGAATGTCTTCAGACACAAAAATACAGAGAAAGGCTTGCAATGCATAATTGTGTGTGTGCCTGTGTGTGACGTGTGCATGTTGGAGGCCTGGAGAGAGGAAGAGAGGGAAAGAGTTCTTCTTAGTGTCAAGTACTACTGTCCTGGGACAAAGATGTTGTCGCACCTTGTGTTTGGATGATGAGTTGCTGTCCTTCTGCACAGTAAAGCTACGAGTAAGGGGACGAGTCAGGAGACATAGTGTAGAACGCGTTCGTTCTCGCCTGCAAGAATTCACGCTGACACGTAGAAGAGTAACGTCTGTGGCATCCTTTATTATTGAAGATGATCTAAAAGAGGGAAGGAAAGAGAGAGAGGAAGAAAGAGAGAGAGTGAGAGAGAGAGCGAAGAGAGGGAAAGAGAGAGAGTAGCAGAGAGAGAGCCCCCGGAGGGCTCGGCCTCTTATATCCCCTGAGGTAGCCCCAGGGCAGCGTGTTCCTATAGGATTGGCTGCAAAGCCATAAACCCAAATCGTCCCGGGCATGGACTCTGTGACTCGCGCGTTTTTTCCCCCAGGACAAAGCACATTCCAAGGATCATATGTGAGAATGCTGGATGCCAGCACTATTTCTAAATGGTTAATGCTGTCAGTGCTCAGAGCGGCTCTCTACAACATAGCAAACCCCTGGGGCTCGTTGACTCTGTGCATGGTTCATCACTTCTTCTGCTCGGAGATGCTCAAGTCGAGGCAAGATCTCTCCACTGAATGCTGAAGCGGAAGTGCTCAGCCACACCTGAGAGCTATTTAGTAACGATACAGACAAAAAAACAAAAAACGGGCGGTAGTCACGTGATGAGCAGGGCCAGAGACGTGAATCGTCATCTAAGATGACCTGACTGGTTTGCAGTTGGGACAGCAACAAAACTCAGCTCAGAGAGCAATTTCCACTCTAGTGTAAAGCCACACTGCTAACTGCTGCTGTTCCTGCACTGGCCACGTGACCGTACTGAGGTGTCGAAATGTGCAAAGCAGCAGCTAATTCAGTCCGAGAATTAACCGCATACAGACAGCTCCGAGTGTTCAACCTTGCCAGCATGTACCAAATGCATGCCTATTTAGAGAAATGTCATGGAATGCATGCTTTTCAAAGGCTTGCTTTCATTAGTGGTAGTTATGGGTTAGGGAGGGTGGAACGTGCCCACCGCTGCAGGTCTCCACTGAGGCTGGAGGCGTCTGGTTGATCTGGAGAGGAGGTCAGTTGCCTGAAGTAAGGGTTCAGTGCCAAAATGGGGTCCTCTGGAAGGACATTCTCAACCACCGTGCCACCTCCTCTCCAGGTCCCTGAATGCATGTTTTGAGTCATTTTCCTTCATCCACAGGAATCTAAAAGATAATTTTAATATACCTAATTCAATTATGAAACTCATGTTTGTTTCAGAATAGACCTTTTTGAGTGCATCTGGCCACAGATCTAATCAAACACACCCACAGTGTTTCAAAGAACCCACTGAGGCTACCACTCCTCTTAGTATAAAGACAATAGACAGTATGTAAGCAGTCCCCACACATGTGCATCCCTTTGACTTTTTTTTTCCTTCTGAGACAAGGTCTCTGAATATCCTCAGCTGTCCTGGTAATCATCATGTAGACAAGGCTGGCCCCACCATGCCCAGATTTGCTTTGAATTTTAAAACAAAGAGTAGGATGTATGTGTTTTGTTAGAATCAGCTCACACAAGCTCACCGGTTCACATCCAATATTTTATCTCTTGAGGGAGTATTTCCATTGTCTTTCATGTAGAGAAAATGAGTTCACAGTGACAGAAAGACACATGAGTGAAGTATGCTGAGACCAGAGTGAAGACAGTATTCGTCTTGAAAGTCGGTCCAGTACCCTGCTATGTCTGTAGCAGACATGCCCTCATTTCCTGCATTTGATCTCTTTCATTTCATTAACAAAAATGGTCAGAGAATCATAGAACTTTGTGCAAGTTTCCTTCTGTTTCACACACACACACACACACACACACACACACACACACACACACACACGGTAGCCTTTTGCAGCTGAGACCCATAGCTCATTTGTCACGGGAGCCAGAGAGAACAATGTCCTTTCCTCTGGGACAAATGTTGGTGCAAAGAGATGGATGAGAGGCTCAGCTTCTGTTTCCAGGCTGCAGGGTGAATGCCAGTCATTTTAAAAGGCACAGAACAGCCCAGGGAGAAGGACTGAAAGGGCGTGACTGCCCAGTATGTTTGAGGCCAGCTGGGCTTCCCCTTGGGCCCAAAGACTCAAGAAGTAGAAAAGGAATTATTGAGGGGACACTTGAAAGCAGTAGCTACTGTGAATGATGCTTCAGAGCATCCGGTCCCAGAGAGCGTGTACCACACCCTGTCACTTAGCCCAGAGGAGACTGTGGCACAGATTGTTCTTTGGATGAGAATCTTCATGTGTGGATTGTGAGTTCCAGCAGAGGGACAAGAGGCAAAAACCATTTGTTCACATATGTTAAGTATAGTCTCATTTTAAAATGACAACTTTTCAGAAGAGGTGTGAGCCCCCCCCCCCCCCCCCCCAGGTTCCTGTGGTGACTGTTCACGGTACTAGTGTCACCTAGATGGCTAAGTCCTGCCCACTGCAAGCTTCCTTTCTGGCTTTTGTGCCTTGGATAGACAATCGTTCACTGCAAAAAAATAGGGCAGTGGTCTCTGAAGGCTGCAAAGTCCTGGAAGGAAGGAAGGAAGGAAGGAAGGAAGGAAGGAAGGAAGGAAGGAAGGAAGGAAGGAAGGAAGGAAGGAAGGTTGGCCAGTTGGTCGTTTGTTGGGATGGTTGGTCCAACCATCCGGAAGGTAGAGAGGTGTGCTGAAGAATGAACAAATATAAGCCCTGGTCCCTATGAGAGGCAACTCCAGGCTTGATTGATTAGAATGCTTCAGTGATTGGTATGCAGAAATACCCAGTTAGTAATTGTGTTAGATGGCCTGCTGCCTGTCCAGCCTCCTCAATGGAAAATGTTTGAGTTAGAATTCTCGGTTTTATGATCAAATATAGCACGAACCTACAATTTTCTTCACCTTCTGTTTTCTCATTGTTGCTTTTGTGCCACCTGCTAGCAGGGTTGGCACGTTACCTGCTTCTCGGTGCCTCAGCTGTGAGTTCTCTCCTGGTTTCCTTCTCCTAGAATTGAGCTCTTAGCTCACGGTTTCTCCTCCCCACCCTTTTGTAACTGAAATGTTTGTTAGTTAATCTCACCTTTGGTGCGTGAGAATCATCTAGAATCGCAATGTTGGATTGCTTCTAATACAGGCGCACCTATTTGTGCTACCAACATCCTGAATTCTGTATCTCTAATAAAGGAGCCCAAGATTAACTGAGCCATGTTCTTTCATGAGGAGTGTATTTTGTTTTTCTCTTAATCACCCTCTTTTTGGTCATCAATATCTCTAAAATTCACTGTAGTAAGTATATTCTTTTTGAATATTTTCCGTTTAAGACTTTCAGTGACTCTTGTCCCCAGAAATTCTTAGATATCACAACCTCAGCTGTCTCCACAGCCCTATAGATTTTATTTTCTCTACTGAGGCTCATTTCATAAAGAATAAGATTTATAGGTCTGTTATCTATATTTCTTATGGAAGTTTCAAACCATGCTTTCTTTCTTATGAGCTACTGACACATTCTGAGGAAATCCCTCTCGTGCCTGCCACCAGCCCAGTTCGTCACTCTTGGCTCCTTTGTCTGTGTTTAAACTTTCATATATGGCCCCACCAGCTGACACTGCTTCGATTTCCCATTCCACTTATACGGTGAGATCCATATTCATCACTGCCCAGGCATCTTATACCTGCCATCTTCTTACTCCTTCAGAGTTTGGGGACCTCTTCACTGTGGACCCAGCAACTTCAGCTGCTGCAGGGCAACTGCTATTGTCTGCTTTGACCAGACACCATGATGGGAGGATCTTATTATCCCATCCCACGCATCTGCTCAAACTCTTTATATTTTGGGCTACTATTCTTCACCACCGAGCAAACGCAAGCTCGGCCACCTGCATCTTACCATCTCAAGGTCCTCAGTGATTTTATATCCTGTGCTCAGCCTATTATAGTCTTGGGGTCTTGGTCAGGTTTGGGATTGTTGTTGTAGTGGTTGTTTTGTAAGCTTGAGGAAATAAAAGTCAGGAAAAGCTTGAGTGTAGCAGGTAGCAATGGGAAATCAGCCAGTGTAGAACTGCCTTTTTTAGAGGTGAGGAAATGCAGCAGGCAGAGAGAATGACCGCCTACAAAGCACAGGTAGGGTTTCCTCCCATCGTTTAGGGTTGGTTAGTTTAAACAAGGATAGGATGCCGATTGCCCCACAGCTGTTACGTGAGCATGTCCTGATCCGACCTGAGCATGTCCTGATCTGACCTGTCCCGTCAGACCCGCAGCACCCTAGGCTTCTGCTTCAGGTCAGGAGGGAGAGGAAGAAGCCGGCCATCTTGGAAGTTGTCCAGCTTTCTCCATCTGTCTAAGTCCCAGCCTCTCTGTCCTGCCCATCCCCCTCTGGTGCTAAGGATCTTTGTACTGTTAAAGTTAGGAAGAGACACAAAAGACTATTATGTCAAAACATCACTTGTGGGAATATCTAGGTAGAAATATATTTTGCATGGAAAATGCCTCTTTCATCTTATAATGCAGAGGCCTTATCTAATTTAAATGGAAAAGAGCACTAGGGATCTGATCTCATAGAACAAGATGCAGCCTGAGGAAGCAGGCAGCCAGCTCGAGGTCGGGCTCTCAGAAAACTTGTAGAATGCGATGCTGTTCTAGCCTCTCTGCCCTGGACAGCTCCCTGCCCCGCCCCGGCCCCACTCCCCCACATGGCTACAAAGGCAGGAATCCTCTGCCTAATTTCTAGCTTCAAGGATCAAATTCAACCTCACATGTGCCTTTCTCATTCTTTTAGAATCAACCTACCGACACCAGGCAACCATAGACGATGAAGTTGTTTCTATGGAGATCCTGGACACAGCTGGCCAGGTGAGTAGGAATTCAGCCAAGTGTTTACTGCATAAAATAAAAAAGAGATAAGTAAAATAAACACCTCTATTGAAAGGGATCACTAATGTCGTCATGTGCAAGGCGGGTCTCTGAGAGAGCCTTGGCCTGCGTTCCAGTTCTCTTTGACCACCACACACAGGCTGGTATGTGTGCTGCATGTCGCATTATGTGGAGACCGACCCTGCAATACTTGCCTGCAAGTTTTCTTTGATGTTAGTCAGATCATGTCTTACAAAAACAGTAGAGATGACCATGAGAGTGATGGTTGGCTGGGCCAGGCATTTCCATGGTGCTATAACAATGACCGGTGGCCTTCAAAGGGACTTGAATTAAAGTGTTTCATCAAAGAACTGCTCCTGAAATTAATTATAATTCATTTCTCCCTCCCTATGCATGGGCCTTCACATAGTACTGAGCACACCAAGAGAGGTAGAAGCCTCTAGAAGACAATTGAACCTAAGGAAACAATACTGTATTCTCTGTTCTTCCCTCTGCTCTCCTCCTCCTCCTCTTCTTTCTTCTTTTCCTCCTCCTCCTCTTTCTTCTTTTCTTCTTCTTCCTCCTTTTCTCTTTCTTCTTCCCCCCTACCTCTCACACTTCTTGTTTTTCTTCTCACACACATTGTCTCTTCATCTCACTACTCGTAGCTCAGGCTAGCCTTGAACATGACCTCTTCTTACCTCTGCCTCCCAAGTACTGGGAACTCAGGTGCATCCAGACCCATCCAGCAACACCTTCAAACTGTGTGTTCTTCTCTCATGGAGGAGTAGCCACCCCTCTGTGACAGTCACCGCAGGAGAACTTTCATCATCACTAATGATCTATAACACAGATTAGAACATTAGGATGGGGGGTCCTAGTCCTCAAGTTTAAACAGATTTTATATAGCTTATTACTTTTTTCTTTCTGTTCCTAGGGTTATCAATGGTCTATAAACTGAACAAGAAGGCTATTAAGACAAATGGGGGATGAGCTGTACTTACCTTCTAAACTAATTAAGGAAATAAGTTCATCCAGGAAGACAGCCAAGATATTTAATAACAAACGGATACGAAGCAAAGCACTTAAGGGATTAGCAGACACTAACAGTGTGCACTTTGGAATGAGGCCCAGGTCTCCTGATTGCAGCTCTTTTCTTTGCCCACAGGAAGACACCATCCAGAGGGAAGGGCACATGCGCTGGGGAGAAGGCTTCGTGCTGGTCTACGACATCACCGATCGAGGGAGCTTCGAAGAAGTGCTGCCGCTGAAGAACATCTTAGATGAAGTCAAAAAACCCAAAAACGTGACTCTCATCTTAGTCGGAAACAAAGCCGACTTGGACCACTCCAGACAAGTGAGCACGGAGGAAGGGGAGAAGCTGGCGACTGAACTGGCGTGTGCGTTTTACGAATGTTCCGCCTGCACAGGAGAAGGGAACATCGCGGAGGTGTTCTATGAGCTCTGTCGAGAGGTGCGTCGCAGGAGGATGGTGCAGGGCAAGACGAGGCGCCGCAGCTCCACCACACACGTCAAGCAAGCGATTAACAAGATGCTCACCAAAATCAGCAGTTAGAGGCCCTGCCGAGATGTGCTGGGAAGCGGGAAGGCCTTCCTGGTTCTCCTGCTGCCCCTCTAACCACAGCCGAGATATTCTACTCCTTATTCCGAGTTTGGGGGACGTCAGGGTTTCTTGTGGGTCTTGATCCACTATATGCTGGGAAATTCTCTCGAGTATCTTCTGCAGCCCCATGCTGTGACAGTCTCTCCCTTCCCTGCTTGCATAGGATCCGTGCTAATGTAGTTTGAAGATGCAACCACCAAAGACGCTGAAGTGGCTGGGTTCATGGCGGCTAATTGTAGGCATCTCTGCCTTGCTTAAACAAGTTGAAGTCTTTTCAAAGGCATTTTAAGATTCTAAATCTTGTGAAAGACTGCAAAGGTCACCATAAGGTTTTGTGATGTCTGGTGTGAACTTGAGGAGGGTAGCTGAGCGATTAGAACAGGGAACAGAATTCTAGTTCCCGTTTGAAGTGAGGATTTTTTAATTGTTATTATTATTACCTTACTTAAATTATGCTGTTTTTTCTTTAACACTTTATTTTATTTTTAGATTGAAATGTTATTACCGACCTTGTGATGTAATTGCCCGTTTCAATTCAAGTTGATTCTCTCAATAATCTATAGCAGTCCTTACATATCCTATTCTATTATTTCCTTAATAACAAAAGAAACAAGACCCACAATTCATACCCTGCCGTGGTTTTGCTCCCCCCCCCAAGCCTGGGTGATAAGGAAGATAAACAAACCCACCAGGAATCTTTGTGCCCTCTCCTGACCTCACCGCATGTTAGTAGGGGATTGCCATTAGAGACACCTGGTTCGTATATTACTCTATTAGCACTGTAGCGGGAAGCTAACCCTCTAAATAAGAAAATTATGATACTTAGTTATTTCTCGTTGGAAGCCAAGGCAGAATCCCTAGCAGTCAGAAAGAGCCAGCCTCAGGTTCAGTAAGTTGGCCACATGCCTTGTTAACCTTTTAATCTTTGGGTAAGATTAATTCACATGGGCGAATTCAGAAAAATAATGGGTGAGTAAAATTCACTCTACGTGAACGAGCGTGCACAAGTAGATGCTTGGCTGGCAAAAGGATTATGTAACTGCCAAGAGTTTATGATCCTTTTCTTCATTTCCTGCCCCATATACTGAGGTTTGGGCACTTTATTTTAGAATAAAATATATATCTTTTACGATGTATGTATTTATATGTATACATATAAGTATGTATAAAATTTGTAAGCATCGAAGGTTTTAACTCACCAACATATTTGAACAATCTGGTGTAACTGACTTCGTTTTATGTGATTATAATAAAAAATATATATAATTTTCAAATTCTGTTGGAATTTTTTTGCGAATAGTTTGTGAGTTTAGGGGAGGCATGGGAAGCAATTGGATTGCAGAAAGGAACGCCAATGAGCTTGGTTTGGAAAGAAATAGCTCCTGCTAATAATAATAGATGCCACTTTTAGAATACTCAGGCTTTTTATTCCTTTTCTGCACTAATTGTTGCAATTATTCTAAGACAGTAGTGCTGTGATCACCGGGAAGAGGTAAAATTGACTCAGGTGGGAAAGGAAGTGGTGGCACCAAGTCTACGTGGTGGGTTAGAGGGTAGGGCCAGAACATTAACTGAGAGTCAGAGTCGAACTTTGCAGTCCACATGATCAGCTTGCTAGACAGCTCTTAGCCTCGATTGCAGGGGTGAAGGCACAAGATGAGCCAGACAGCTCTTAGCCAGGATTGCAAGTGTGAAGGCACAGGATGAAGTGATTAAGAAAAAACTTGCCTTTTTTATTCCCTTGTTGAATCATTCCCTATAAATATGTTTAAATATGCTGAATATGCAATTTTATATAGCCCATTTGATGATATAGGACCCAAATTTAAGAAATACTTTAGAACAGTCTAGGAGAGGGTGGAAATCTTCTAAGTCGTAGAAACAGTATGGAATGAAAATATGGAGACCTGAAAGGTGGTGATGAATGCAGAACCCTGAAGGAAGTCCAAGGGCCATGTGTATCATTTCTAGAGGAAGAAGAGGGTGGGGAAGTTGAAGGAAAGAGTTCAAGGTGCAAAGAGGACAGGAAGCAAGCTGGAAGTCACAAACTCCAGTTCCAGCAAGAATGCCTGCTAAGGAGGAAGTGAGGAGGAAGTGAGGCAGTGCTGTGGTGATTCCTTCTCAGGGATGTTCATTGGGTGGTCGATCTACAGGTAACAGGCACAAGGGACGCTCCTGTTTGCAATCTGTCGCCTTCTAGAGCTAGTCCTTGAGTATCTTTACTAGGAAATATAGCTCAGCCAGTCCCTGCTACAAACAAATTCCTAAGGTGGTGAAAACCTGAATGTCCTTTTTGAATCAAAAATTAAGAGATGACCCAGCAGTTAGGAGCCTTTGCTGCGGAGAGGGTCTGGGTGTTTCTTCAGCACCCTCACGAAGGTTCCCTAGTGCCACAATTCCAGTTCCAGTGGATCCAACTCCCTCTTCTGGCCTCCAAGGGCATTACACATATGTGTACACATGCATACACCCAGGCCAGCACTCAACACATAAAGTAAAATAAACAAAACAAAACTAAGGAAGTCGAATATGCAGCCAGTACAGTAACCACACTAGACCTGGGCATGTAAATCCATGCAAAAGTAAAAACCCCAACTTTTGATTAATGAACATGCAAGTTTACTGCCATAACTCAGTTACCCCTCTCATAACCCAAGCTCCTAAACAAATAAAGATTGCAGACAAACTAGTACCACCAGTTCTTTGAAAGGCTTAGCTTCATTGTGATGAATGTTAGTGGTGCAGTATTTATTTACAAAAGTAAGGATGGGGTCCTTTCTCCCATATCAAATGCACGCCGTTCATGTAGGCCCAACGCAGTGACAAGAGCCCTGTTTATTCTCACGTATCACAGTACTAGAAATAACTGTTTCTAAATAATAGAATAGATCCTGAAAGCTCATTGAGATAAAAGTCAGAATTTGAGGAGGTCAAGTTCATCAGAATCTGTGGCCCAACAGATTGGCTAAGCAGTAACAGGCATGATTCAGGCTGAAACAAAGGACAGAGAAGGGCTTCATCGGTCACTTTCCCACCCCAGGACCAACTTAAGGGAAGAGGGAGCACAAGGGAGGGAGTATTGTGTGAAGAACTCAGGCCATAATGGCAGGAATGTGGCCAGACCTTGTTTACGTCTGGACCTCAGCTTTGGAGGAGGACATTGCTTACATGCAAAGAGGGTCTTCCCCAGTAAGCCTTTCTTAATCTTCTCTGGGGATTCTGGAATTGCTCTCCAGGCCACACTCAAAGACATGCCTGACTAATACAATCAAGTCGATGGTGAAAACTTACCGGAACAGGAGTTACCGATCCATGAACGTTGGGAGAAGCACATACAAGACTGGGAACAGTATATCATTGAGATAAAAGTTTGTGTTCCCATCAGCCACACTGAAATAACTTCATAGTGTACAAATGATACAGGGGAGCTTGAGAAACCAGGGAAGGAGGAGAACTTTGCCTTCATTGTGAGACTAAATTATTAATTCTTATTGCCACTCTAATAGAACTTTAAAAAGTTGAACACTGAATCCAGATAACTTGGGTTTTGTTCTGAAAAAGAATCCCCAACATCCTATTACAAAAGTATACAAGCAGATTCTGTATTTGACAAGATTGGAAACCAAGATGGCTCGTAGATTATCTAAAATCTGTATGCAAAGAGACAAGAAATAGGATTAAGGACCGGGAAATAGAAACAGAGTGGGAGATGCTCTCATAATCAAACAAGGAAGTTGGGACAGCTTTGCAGACATGCTCCATGGAGTCAAGAAGGTAAAGAGAGGTCTGAGCATCACAGGAGCGGATAAAAACAGTCAGCATGAGTGGAAGGTGGTTTCTCCTGAAAAGATAACATACTGAGTTTGATTATCATCAGATTGGATGCTGGAAAACCCTAATCAGAGAGATTGCCCAACAATTGGAATGACGGAAATGGAACAATGAGGGAAAAAGGTGACCGTAGTCTCTATTAGATAGACTCAGGCCGAGTAACATGTGAGACGACTGAGCTCTCAGAAGCAGAGATCTCTGTTGGTGGGGCAAGGACTAGTAGTAGGTTGGAGAGATGGCTCAGTGGTTAAGAGCACTGGATGCTCTTCTAGAGGACCCAGGATTGATTCCCAGCAACCACATGGCATCTCACAACTGTCTATAACTAGTTCCATGGAATCCAACATCTTCTTTTGGCTTCAGTGTACACCAGGCACAGAAGTGGTACCCAGATATAAATGCAGGCAGAACACCCGTACACATAAAATAATGTAACCAACCAAAAAAATTTTAACTAAGCCAGGCAATGGTGGCCCACACCTTTAATCACAGCACTCAGGAGGCAGAGGCAGGTAGATCTATATATGTTTGAAGCCAGTCTGGTCTACAGAGTGAGTTTCAGGACAGCCAATGCTACACAGAGAAACCCGGTAGGAAAAAAAAAAAAACTCAAACCACACAACAACAAAAATCAAACAGTAAAAATTGAGAAAATCATCACTGAAAGGAAAATCCAAATTGTAAACTTTCGGATCTAAAAAGCTCAAAAGACTCCAGCAATAAAGTATTTGAAGATATTAATAACATAATCGTTAAAATCAAATTGATGAAAGACAGTGATAAGGAAAAAACTTTAACGATGCAGAGTTAGCAGAGATACTTATTACCTACAGAGAAACAAGGGCGGAAATGAGGAGCAGCCACCTGTTCGGCACAGCTGGGCAGACCGGAGGACATTGGAGGGACATTTTATTTCAATTATTAGAAGAAGAAAATGACTTAGAATGCAAGGTACAGTATTTTTCATCACTGTCTGGGCTCCAGAGGCAAACCAAGCTTAAGAGGACCACAGACACCCAGAGGCCCTGGGCCCCACTAAGGTGAGTGAGTCAGGAGTAGAGCGACAGGAGAGAGAGAGATGCAGAAGGATGTGTGCACAGTGAAGAGAGGCGGAACTGGAGATTCCAGGGTAGCTGGAACAGCCTGATCTGAGTAGGTGGCCATGCCAACCAAAGGCCATTCATTGTGAGGCCCTGGCCCGTGCTGCCTCCAAGGGCTATGTCTGTGTCCTTGTCTCTGCAGCAAAGGTCAGGTGGATATCCCTGGTCTGGTGTGAGGTCATATTGATGTCTGAGTACTCGCAGAGCTGGCCCCACCCCTTGCCTGGGCATCTTGAGAGAGTTAGCTCCAAAGGCATAATCCTGGAAGAGCTGGCTCTGTCACTTATCTGTCAGTGGTGTGGTCAAGGAAGAGATGCCCTTACCCCACTCTTCACACCTTCAAGGTGCTAAATCTCACTCTTTCTGTGTATAAAATCCAGGGCCTCAGCCCAGGGGAATGATGCAGTTCTTAAATGATATGGGAAGCTATGACTCCCCATATCAATTAAGGAGACCAAGACAATCCTCGAATATGTGCCCACAGGTCAACGTGATCTAGCCAATCCATCATTGAGGTTCTGTGAGTGGGTGGTGATTCCTGGTTGTAGCAAATTGAGAATTAAAACTAACCATCACACTGCTCGCGCTCAGATCTGGGAGGTACAGTGGCAGTTCATATTCAGAGAGGGCTCTAGATTAGACATTTGCTGTGAGGCCAGCTGGATGAACCAGACTCCTTGACATCTGCTTGAAACAGAGTCCAAGTCTCCAGATTTTCAGTTTACATCTTTTTCTGCTCTTAAGAAAGTATCCATATTTTATGCTAAAATAATAACTTTACTTAAATCCCATTCACTGAAAATAACTTTGGTTATTCTATGACAGAGCTGTGTGTGTGCGTGTGTGTGTGTGTGTGTGTGTGTGTGTGTGTGTGTGTGTGTGTGTGCAGTATACATGTTATGAGAACACGCACTCATGTATGCTAGTCTGGAGGCCAGAAGTTGATGGCAGATATCTTCTATTACATCCACTTATTTTTTTGAGATGGGACTTCTCACTGTGATGGTTTGTATATGGTTGGCCCAGGGAGTGGCACTGTAGGGAAGTGTGGCCCTGTTGGAGTAGTGTGGTCTTGTCGGTGTGGCCTTTAAGACCCTCATCCTAGCTGCCTGGGAGCGAGTATTCTGCTAGCAGCCTTCAGATGAAGATGTAGAACTCTCAGCTCCGCCTGTGCCATGCCTGCCTGGATGCTACCATGTTCCTACCTTGATGACAGTGGACTAAACCTCTGACCCTGTAAGCCAGCCCCAAGTAAATGTTGTCCTTATAAGAGTTGTCTTGGTCATGGTGTCTGTTCACAGCAGTAAAACCAAACCCTAAGACACTTAAAATGTGGAGCTATCCATTTTAGTTGCAGCAGCTGGCCAGTGGGCCCCTGGAATCCTCTGGTCTCCACTCCCAATACTGGAGTTCCACAGGCTATGACAGTTTGAATGAGGATGTCCCCCACAGGTTCATATGTGTGAATGTCTAGTCCTTAGTTATTGGAACTGTTTGGGAAGGACTGGGGGAGGGGGTGCTCTTGGTAGAGTATGAATGAGTGGCTTTGATGGGAGAAGGTGTGATACTGTGGTGGGATTGGGGTTTCAAAAGCCCAGCAGGGCCCAGTCTCCCTCTTTCTCTGCCTGCAATTTACCAATCAGACATGAGCTCTCAACTACTCCTCCAACACTGTGGCTGCTTGCCTTACACCATGCTTCGCACTATGATGACGATGGATTAAGCCTCTGAAACTGTAGCAAGCCCCCAAGTGAATGCTTCCTTTTTTGAGTTGCCTTGGTCATGGTGTCTCTTCGTGGCAATAGAACAACAGGTAAGACAGACCCCTGAGCCCACCTTTTTTTACCCATGAGTACTAGAGAGCCTCACTCTGGTTCTAATGCTGGAACAGAGACCATTTTATACACGGAACCATCTCCTCAACCCCGAGAACGATTTTGAAGGATAAAGGTTGTCACTGTAAGCTAGTGAAATTCTTGATGAGACCCATGTGGTGTTCCTCCACAAGAGCTTGTAACACGGTCATAAAAACTCTCATCTTGTTGTTATCTCCATCTTCTCAGAGTTTGGGGAGCCCAGGGATTATTGCAAGAAGCAAGTATTACATAGAGACAAATATAGATTGCTGACTGAATCTGTTCCCCGAGCTTCAAAGTCAAACTATGCGCCAGTGACATCCAACTTAAAATTTATGCTCCTAACGTTTGCTGGTAAATTAGCTTTTCAGAATGCTGAATACAATTTCCCTGGAAAACAATACTGTAAATCTCATCTATGTTCCCCCAGTGAGTCTGCAGCAGCATACTGAAGTTATATAGAGCACATTGCTTTTCCTCGGGGTATATATCAGCATCTCAAAAAGATTAAAAATACTTCCAGCATCCGCTCATCTATCCTTCAATTTCATGCTGACACAATTAGGTTGCCCTTCCTTGAACTCTTGACTAAACACCTTCATTTGGGAGATGCTTCAGATTGGAAATCTTTGATGACTATGGTTGACAAGTTAAACAGAGCTGACTGGTACTATTTCAAATAGCATCTGCAATTAGAGAAAAATATAAGAGTTGTTTACTTATTTATTTATTTTTTATTTATTTATTTTGGAGAAAAGATGCCTAGCTACAACACAAGGCAAGTGCCTGGTGATAGAAAACAGAACAAAGGGCCTCACTCATTGCCCAATTTACCAGCATTCCTCAAAGGTCATTTTATGAGGATATGTACTGCTACAAAGTAACATTTAAAGAAGCATGGAGAACATATAACTCCTGTACTCAGGAGCCTGAATCAGTCAAACCTCTGTGAGTTTGAGGCCAGCTGGAACAACAGGATGAGTTCCATACCGTCTGGGGCTACATAGAGAGACTCTGTAGCCTCCAGAAACCCCCAGCCTCCACATCACGCTGCCATAAGAGAGGTGGGATTACAAATGTGCAATGTCCCGCCCAACTTAACATAGGTTCTGTGGATTCAAATTTGGAGTCTTATGCTCACTGCCAAGTAATGCCTGTACTGAATCATCTGCCTGGCCTCTGTATTTGTTACGTGTAAGAAGGACAGGATAAAGAGTTGTCTCATCACTAAGAGTACTTACTGCTCTTAGAGAGTACTGGTGTTCAATTCCCAGTATCCATTATAAGCTCACAACTGTCTGTATGTAACTCTACCTCCAAGAGGCTCAGCGTCTTCTTTTCAAAGACTCTCTGACATAGTGTGGATACGGTTTGAGAGGAGCTTAGGTCCCATGGTGGCAATGTTGACAGGTAGTGGCCATTTAAGAGGAGACATCCAGTGGAAAGTCTTAGCTTTTCAGGCGAATGCACCTGGGTGATTTCATGTATTTCTGAGAGAACCTTAATTTTATTGGAACGAACTGTTGGAAAGGTCCCTTGCCTCTACATCTTTTTTCCTGTCTTCCAGGAGATCTCTCTTGCACCCACTTTCTTAGTATTGAACAGATAGGGCCATTCAAACAAGGACTTAGAGTCTCCAAAATGGTTTGCTAAGAAGTTTCCTTTACTTATACCACATCTAGTATCAGGTATCCTGATTTCTAGAACTCCCTTTTCATCCCAGGACTGCCTTGAGCTTGAAGCAATCTTTGTGCCTCATCCAGCCTTCCAGGTACTAGGGCTGCAGATGAGAGCCACGCCTCTGCCTGCTGAATGCAGGTTTCCTAGTGGCTTGATTATACTCCTTAAGAACTGGCATACCAAACTACTATTACATGTTTTACTTAAGACTCAAAGCTTAGGGGAAATCATAGGAGAAGGGGAAGAATTATAAGAGTCAAGGCACCAGGATCCATGCAAGACTGTCTTCCAGACATGGCTTTGAAGCTGCATTCATGAAATCTCAACAGCATTGATTTCTAAATAAGACATGCAATAATGACACCACCACCTGTTGTGCCAACATGGGAGACCAGAATCTTAGGGCATAAGAACGTCTCACTCTAAATGAGGAGCTATAGTGATCAATGGCTGCAGGCAGAGGGAGAATCAGTTTCTCCAGAGATGAGCTTTCTAAATGGTTATCGCACCACAAGTGGTCAGCCCTTGTCTTAGTTAGGGTTTTACTGCTGTGAACAGACACCATGACCAAGGCAAGTCTTATAAAAAGAACATTTAATTGGGGCTAGCTTACAGGTTCAGAGATTCAGTCCATTATCATCAAGGTGGGAGCATGGCAGCATCCAGGCTGTCATGGCGCAGGCAGAGCTGAGAGTTCTACATCTTCATCCAAAGGCTGCTAGTGGAAGACTGACTTCCAGGCAACTGGGGTGAGGACCTTATGCCCACACTGACAGTGACACACCTACTCCAACCAGGTCACACCTATTCCAAGAAGGACACACCTCCAAATGGTTCCACACCCTAGCCCAAGAATATACAAACCATCACAGCCTTGAATGCATATGCACAGAAGCAACACTGAATGGACTTCCCAGTCTCTCTCTATAGATAGATAGATAGATAGATAGATAGATAGATAGATAGATAGATAGAGATAGATAGATAGATAGATAGATAGATAGATAGATATCATCTATGTCTCTATCTATGAAATAACAATAATTAAACAAGAACAGGTCATAAATTTCAGAGGAAGTAGGTGGAGCATAGGAAGAATCAGAGGAAGAAGGAGGGGAGGAAATTATGTGACTAAAGTAATCATGCATGAAATTCTCAAAGAGTAAAATAAAAAAGCGACTTAAATTTAGAAAAAGTAACGAGATTTTTCTGCATATACAAATGATTTGAGTTTATAAAAGGAATCTCTAACTTACTTCTAAGAATGTCAATGTAACATTTCCCTTAAATCTCAAGAGTGTCCCGAAGATATTTTTTTTTTACAAAAATTCAGTTTACAAATACATTTTCCAGACTGTCTCCAGTACATGGAGTGAGCTGCATGCTTGTTATTAGTGGCAGTCTTCAAACACAGTGAAGTTTATCACTTAAAGCCCTGCTTTTGTCTTTATCTTTATTTGAATGATATGAAATAGTTAGCAGGATAGATTCAGATGCTCCAGGAAAGTGTAGGCGCCTCTGTCTCACAGGAGAAGGGTGCTCAGCCTCAGTCATCAGCTTAAGCCAGTCACAAGCCAACAACAGCACTTGGGTTTTGAAGGTGGCCTTTGTTGTTTTCCCTTAGTTCATTTTACTTGACCTTGGTAAAATCTGAACCATGAAGGAACTGGGAGGTCAATTAAGATGTGATTTGCCACACTAGCTTTATCCAGGCACTTTTCTGCTCATGATTTCATTTCATACCTACGCTGATTGTTTTTTTCAAAAAGTAAGTCTGGGGCTGGTGAGATGGCTCAGCGGGTAAGAGCACCCGACTGCTCTTCCCAAGGTGATAAGTTCAAATCCCAGCATCCACATGGTGGCTCACAACCATCCGTAACAAGGTCTGGCACCCTCTTCTGGAGTGTCTGAAGACAGCTACAGTGTACTTACATATAATAAATAAAATAAATCTAAAAAAAAAAAAAAAAAGTAAGTCTGTAGCAGATTAGCATACCGCATTACTCAGAGTTCAAACGGTAAGAAAGATAAACCTGCATCCGTCAATGCACAGAATCAAAGCTTTGTGTTGTCAATGAAAAGGCTGTTTAGGGGCTGGAGAGCTGGCTCAGCGGGTAAGAGCTCTGAGGACTGTTCTTGTAGACCAGAGTTTGGTTCCCAATATCTATGCTGCTCTCATCCACAGGTAACTTGAGCCCCAGGGGATCTGGTATCATCTGGATTTCCTGGAAACCTACACACACACACACACACACACACACACACACACACACACACCTCTCACACCTCACACACTCACATGCACATACTCACAGAGACACACAGACACAGGAAGACAGAAACACCCACACACATCTCACACACTCACATACATATACACACAGAAACACTCAGACATAGACAGACACACACATACATGCACATATACACAGAAACACACACACAGACAGAAAGACATTCACACTCACATACACACAGAGACACACAAACACAGACAGACAGACAGGAACACATTCACACTCATGCACATACACATAGAGTCAGACACAGACAGACAGACACACAGATACACACACACACACACACACACACACACACACACATTATACTTAAATATAAAAAGCCCTACAAAGGACAGATAGAAACAGGACAAGGAGATGCTCTCCATCCAGGTTTCTCAGGCAACGGCCAAAAATCAAACTAAAGATGCAATGCTTTAGTGACCTTCGCAGCTGAAATACATTAACAGTGAGTCAACATCCTGCCTTTATCAACTGCCCTGGCTATAAACAATCCATCAAACTCAAAGCCACAAGTGGAGAGCAGACATTATGCTGGAATACCTCATGCTGATGAGCAACTGGATTGTGACCAGAAATACCATGAACAATTAAAACAGCGTGGAGCATCCGTCCCTAGCTGTAACTATAAAGCAACAGCCCACATGCACAAGGCTGTGCCTGAGTTCTGCTTAGTAAACCCGGGCTACACACTAGCCTGCAGGGCTGCCACAGGATTCTCCATGCAGCTAATTATGTCCTTGCTAAAAGGTCAAGGGTGAAGTACGGAGGAAAAGCCATGAATCCATCAGTAAGTAGTCATTTGTCTTGGGACTGTCATGGTCAAATCTTTCTGGCAACATACTAATAAATAGTCCCATCCCACCTCTACCCTGAGCTTAGGGGTGGGGGACTTTAAGACTCTCACTGTACCGACCTAAGTACTTCCTCTATTCCCTGTGGCAACGTTTCTCCACATTGGGCCCCTGGGCCACTGTCAAAGAGTTATCTGGGAAGCTTATTTAAGATTTAAACCTTGTATCCATTCCAGAACTACTGAACCAGAAGATGTGGGCCTGCTGCCCAGAAACCAGAGCTGTAACAAGCTCCCTGAGAGATGACTGAACACATGATGGCCGCTTTGGCTGCAGCACCAGTTAGCGCACACGTCGCACTTATCAAATGTCCATTTTCTGGAGAATTTGCGAGTCATGAAGGAGGAGAGAGATCTCTAAATTATGTGAGGGTTTTGTTGTTTGTTTTGTTCCTGTCACTCTATAGAGCAACAGTTCTCAACCTATGAGTCACGACCCCCTCGGAGGCTGACAGACCCTTTCACAGGGATCATCTAAGACATTCAGAAAGTGTACTATGATTCATAAGAGAAGCAAAATTACAGCTATGAAGTAGCCATGAAAATAATTTTATGGATGGGTGTTACCACAACATGAGGAACTGTATTAAAGGGTTGCAGCATTAGGAAGGTTGCGAACTGTTGTAGAGGGATTTGGCGGCCAGCTGTGTTGCAAGCAGTGTTCTCCAAGGTTCTTAAAGCTGGACATGCTTTGATGAAGGCACCTTGGGTAATTCCTACCTCTCCACATCCAACTTGCTGAGACAAGTTCAGTAAGGTGCTATGGAGAATTCGTATCTCCATCATTTGCTTGAAGACCAGTTGTTCCAACCATATTGCTGCTTTATATTGCAGAAATCAGATTTCCCTTTAAGCAGGGGCTGGTGCAGTTCCTTCTGATGCGCCAAGACAACACATAGAAGGCCAGCATCTCCCAGGAGCCTGTGGGTAAGGAGCTGTCACACCACTTCAGTGGTGTCAGTCCCATTGGGAGATGACCTCTACTCTGGGTGAAGCAGATGTTCCTAGCTATCCCCTGGATCCAGGAGACAGCTGCCCGTGATTAAGTCACCTGTACTGAGGGCACTATCTCTGTATCTGTCCTTCACAGTCCCAAGCTTTAGAGGTCTGTGCCTAGAAAATATGGCTTTGTGCTGGTGAGCATCTGTTTGTGTGTGTTTGTGCAGACGCTACTCCATAATGAGTCAAGTCCTGTTTGACTTTGGCAGCTATGGCTCCAAGTGTCTCTCACTCAACTATGCTGTCTTAATAGGAATGGGTAAGAGTTCTAGGGGCTGGAGAGATGGTTCAGTGGTTAAACGGGTTTCTGCAGAGGTTCCTGTGGAGGACCTGAGTTCAGTTTCCATCAGACCTACGTGGGTTACTAACTATGTGTAACCAGGTAATCTGATGCTCTCTTCTGGTCTCCCCAGGTACCAGTCAACACGTGGTATATAGATACATGCAAAAAAAAAAAAAACCCAACAACAAAAACCCCACTAATATGCAGAGTATATTATTTTTAAATAAAATAAATATTTGAAAACCCAGAGTTATAGCTGTAGGCTTTGTAACTATGTCCCCTACCTTCCATACAGACATTCTTCAACAATGATTGGCAGCTTAGGAACAAAATAACTATAATAAAGAAATCAAGGCACATCACCCATGAATGTGAGGTGTCTGCTACCTAGGCATAAGATCAGTCTGTGGATGAAACCATTGTTGTTTCCAAGGGCTAGTGAAAATATGGGACTGCGTGCTATAATTAGAGTTACAGTCTATGGCGGTGCGGCTTTGAAAGACTGGCGTGTGTAAACCAGGATGACATGCCACCTGTTGCTTGGCATCTCTAGACTGATTCAGTCCCAAGCAAGGTTTGGGTTAAATCCCTGAGCCCAGCTTTGACCACACGGAGCCAAAACTGCATCTTTAAAAAAAAAATGTTCAGTTAGTAAAGCCAGAGATTCACATCCACAGAACTCAAAAGAAAACTATTGTTAAGACTTGAAAATCTGACGTTAACAGTTGCATCTGTTGTTTCCCTTACCTGAAAAGTGACTTTAATGGAGTTGAATGTGATCCTATGGCAGGGTTGGCTCTGTATCACTCAGAGTTTTGAAATAAGTAGTTTGTCTTGTTTATAGTCTCTTTTTTGTTGTTGTTCTCATCTGCTTATCTTAATATAAAATTTTATATTACAATAAAATGCCTGAACGGAATAATCTATTAAGACAAAAGGATATCTTAGTCCATAGCTCCGGAGATTAACACATGGCGCCTACTATGTTAGCTACATCATACGGGACAGCGTCATGGTGGGACGACCTGAGGAGGGGAATGGCGAGGGGCCAGGCAGACTAGAGGGCTTGGCTTGATCTTTTTAGAGCAGCTAGATTTTGTGAGGACTAATTCACTCCTTGAGACCAGTTTTAATGTCTTCCAAGGGTGGTGGTGTATATGGATTGCCTTAGACAGCTCCTGTTAGTACAACAGCTATCATACTGAGGATGGAGCTTAAGGAAATGTGGATTCTTAGGGAATACACTCAGGTTATGTCCACACCACAGAAGTGTTGAACTGTAGCCCAGCCTACCACATATGTGTTCTTGGAACAACTGCTGATGCCATGACTCACGTGATTCAATTCCAGAGCTGTGAAGCAAAGAAGTGGTCCCGCAATGAATAGCAGCCCTGTCAAAGGTGACGGCCTCTGTATCGCATCTTATTACATCTTAAAGTGGATGCATGTCTACAAAAGGGTTTTTTAAGTTCTTTTTTAATGTTACAAAGTTGGGGGCCGGGCATTATTTGGGGCTTGTATCTAGGCTAGGGATCAGCTGACCAGACCAAACTAAGATGTAGCCATTCCTGCCAAGTGTCACATTGGCAAACTGAAATACAAAGACATTTTTTTTTTCTGGAAGAAAGAGGACACAGGCTTGATTCCCAGCACCCACATGACAGCACATAGACATCTGGGACACCAGCTCCAGGATCTGATGCCCTCCTCAGGCCTGCACAGGTACTGCATGAAAGTGTCTCACACAGACCACATGCAGGGAAAACCACCACACACAAAAAATAAACTAAAAAGTAACAAAGGAAAAACTAATTATGATAAACCCAAATTGTGTTCCTTACTCTCTTCATATCAGACACTCGGAAAATAAAACGCAATTAAGGAAGTTAGTAAATACTGAATGCTACACATGTGGTAAGTGTATTTCTCATATCACTTTATTTAATTCATAAATCCGATGTACAAGTTTGACCCTATGTGATAACATTCAAAGGCGGAGACAAGGATAAAGTGAAGCAAATTCTTCCCAAGTCACCCAGCTGGTATAATAACTGGCCAACTGGTAAACCTCAGGACTGTGGTTATAAAGTGCAGATTCTGGAGCCCTGTTTGATGTTGTATGTCACACATAGTCTCAGATCATCTCACCAGTTCATCTTAGAACTAGTTAGATATATTAAGGCTTTTAGAAACCTTAGACTATAGCAGCAACCTCAGTATTGATGGTATTTATAACACACAGACTGTGTACAGGCTTCAGGGTTTGGTTTGTAGAACAGTTTAAAAATGGAGTGTTTTGTCTTATTAGATGATATAGCCATAGTAGTATATTAACAAAATAAGAATCTAGAATTGAACTTAGAAGTAGGGGAGAGCTCTCAGGGAAGCCAACGGAAACCAGTGGGGCTACAGTTAGGTCCAGGAGGAAAAAATTTTAAACTCACTACAGTGAAGCATCAATACAGTGTCTATTTGTGGCTTCGAGTGTGTAGTTTTAATTTGTCATTTATTTATAGAGTAACAAAACTATTGGCTACAGGGATAAAATAGGGGGACTGTGAACTTGAAAATAGGAACCAGCTCCTAGAAGCTAACAAAGACAAGGAAATAGATTGTCTCCTAGATCTTCCCCAAAAGAGTACAGCCTTGACAAGACTTATGCTAGTCTACTGGTCCATGTACCATGTACTCACCTCCATAGCAGGAACAAGCTGATATATCTGGGCTTGCTTGTTACAGCAGCAATAGGCAACTGAGACAGATGCACAGAAAACTCTGGAATCCTGTTAAGTATAACCTGACCGCTGTTATCAGTCACTGTGTTAGTTCGTTCCAATGTGGTTGCAGTGGCCTAAAACAACCTATGAGATATTATTTCTAGTAGTCAGATGAGTAAAAGTAGGCTTGGCTTGAGCTAGAGAGATGGCTCAGTAGTTAAGAGAACATTTGCTCTTCTAGAGGACTGAGTTCCGTTCCTCACACCACCCAAAGTGACTCACAACTGCTACTCCAGCTTCAGGGGGTCTAACACCCCCTTTTGGACTCCACAGACACACATAAACTGACACATATACACATACATAAAAGAAAAATAACTCTTAATAAAACAGGAAAAGGAGAATTTCGAATTGTTAAATTACTCAGGTAAACTCACATAGCTAAAAACATCCCTTTGTTCATTAACAAAAGTCTGAATGAGCCCAATGTCCTATACTCCTTGCAAGAAGTCTGGGCTCTTCATTATGATAACTGTTATTGTTTTTTGTTTTTCTGATAACAGACTATCTCTCGACTTCAAATGGCTTCAATTATAAGAACAAAAAACAATAACAGTTATCATAATCAACAGGAATGCAGTGCCTTAAAGAATCCCAGAAAGCCTCTAGGGAAAATTCCCAACCTGTGTGATGTTTGGAAGCCAACAGTCTTCCCCCAAGTTCAGACAGCAAAATCCTAACTCTAGGTACCTAAGAATGTGGCTGTATTTAAAGACAAAATCTTCAAAGAGATAACTGAGGTTCAACAGAGGTAATCTTTGTGGGACTTTGTTGGGCAGTGGGCATTGGAGAATAGAGGGGGTGGGAGAAAACCCGCGTCCCACCAGAGTTCCAGTGCTCTGGGCAGTTGGACCTGGGAAGATTGCCACACACTTTCCATGCAACCCAGGGTGAGTGTATGGCTGTGGGAAGCCACTGGACCCCAGCTCGGTGGAGGGTTGGACAAGAGGCAGTCCTAGATAAGAGGCTCTCAGTCTCGGGCATCCCAGACACTGCTGGACACCACAGAAGAGCTGAAAACAAATGGGGGCCCTGGGGGCGACTCAGTCATCCCCAAGGGAAGAGAGAGCAGGGGGAGAGGGGGTGATGGGTGGTACCCATGTGAGTGAGAGTCCTTGGTCATGTCCGAGGCTGGAGCACAGGAAGGCTTTGCTATGGGAGGTTAGATGAGGCTCGCTAGGGGAAAGTCTATCCCATCATTCAAACAAGGTGGGCCTTGATGAGCAGAGACAGCCTGTGGTTTTAGAACTTTATTGTAGAAAGACAGAGAGAAAGAGAGAAGGTAGAAAAAGGGAGACAGGCCATGGCCACGTGGAGATAAGGGGGAAGGGAGAGAGAGAAGGAGGGCTAGAGAAGAGAGTAAGAAAGGTAAGAGCTTAAAGAGAGCAAGGAGGGGCCAAACAGCCCCTTTTATAGTGGGCTGGACTATCTTGCTGTTGCCAGGTAACTATGGGGAGGAGCATACCTGACTACAGTCAGATAACTGTAGGGGTGGAGTCTAGCCAGAAGCTTGGGACATTGTCTGTGTGACTTATAGTCAGAATTATGGAGTTGCAGGCTCTGTGGTGTCTGGCACCTGTCTCTGGGAACATGGCTCACTGTTCTGTTCCTTGTAGAGTTTTCTACTGGATCATCAGAGCAAACCTCATTCAACCAAAATAGGCTGCCTTTCATGGCCCCACAGGACTTAATTTATTATGACTGGTATCTTCATGAGACAATCACAACCACCAAAGAAGAGATGAACAAATTCAAAGCAAGCACGTGAGGACCCAGTGTAAAGATGGTCATCTGTGAGCCAAGGAAAGACCAAACCTGATAAACTCTTGATCGTGATTCATGGCTTCTAGAACTGGGAAAATCCACCCATGTGGTTGAAGCTTCCTCATTGGAATGTTTTCTGGGCGGGGGGGGGGGGCTAACAAACTCATAAGCATGCCCTCTGTAACATGGCCCTATCCTCTCCCCACAGAGAAAACTTTTACTCAGTCTAAGTGAGATCTGGGCACAGTGTTTCTATTTATGCTATAAATGAAATCAATTCTCCTTGTGGAAACCCACAGTGATAAATAAAATGATGACAGATGGAGAAGACTTTCCAGGAATTCCGAGGTGTGAATAAAAGCTCATTTGAATATCCTGCAGGGTAGCACTGGGGCTTCGTGCACAGAGGGGATCATGATTGATTTAGCAGCCATGCAACAGTTCCACATAAGATCCTCAGAGGAATGCGTGCAAGCTGTGGGAAGTTCTCATGCAGAGCACAGGGTGTAGCTGAAGTCGGGAGTACACCAGGCGTCTTTCCGGTTCTCCCCTATCTGGGTAAGTCTCAGTGTCATTAGCTTTGCAGCTGTTTCCTTCCATGTTTATACTCACATCCCTTCCTTAAGAGTTTGAGAGTAGAAAGCAACTTCAATTATCTATTTGTGGGGTCGTGTGGACACTTACGCACACAACAATCCCTCCCTCTGTGTCATCTATTGCAGAGGAATTTCCCTTAATTATCTGATTGGTTAAGAAATATGTCAAATATCCAATCACTGGGAGAAAATGAGGAGGCAGGTTTTCTGAGCAAGACAAGAAAAGGAGGGGAGGAGGAGAGAGACAGGGTTAACATTTCCACCATCAGGCTGGAGAGATGACTCAGCAATTAGGAGGACTTAATATTCCTGCAGAGGACAGGACAAGGTTCCCAGGACCCATGCGGCTGCTTATAAATGCCCAGAAGTCTAAGGACACCAACCACACACACACACACACACACACACACACACACACACACACACATACATACAAGCAAAGGCTAGTACACATTTAAAAATCTTACAAAATCGTCACCGACCTAACACTATCCAACAAGTGTTAGCTCTCCAACTGACGCTGAACCCTAAGAAGGATCATTGTAAAGCTGGTCACACTTGGATTTTCCACACGCTGTTATCTAATGCCAGTCACATCCACCACAAATTCTTCTCACGATCTCAAACTGTGAAGTCACTTTGGTCTTCTCTTCTCCTTCTGTCCCCATACCCCCAGTTTGCACACCCATCAAAATAGCTTCTAAGAATAAGAGAATTTTTGAATGGCAGACTTGGGATTGGAGTAAGGTCACTCATCATACCCTTTTTTAAAAGGTGTGTTCCATGTTTATTTATTTGTATGTGTAGGTGTGTTTATCTGGGAGAGTGTATGCCATGTGTGTACAGGTTCCCATGTGCATGTAGGAAGCCAGAAGAGGGTGTCAGGTCCCCAGTCACTGGAAGTTATAGACAGTCATGAGCTGCCTGGCATGAGTGGTGGGAACTGAACCCAAGTCTTCTGCAAGACCAACAAGGACCCTTAATCTCTGAGCCCTCGCTCCAGCCAGGGGTGGTTTTAATAGCATGGAAATTTTGCTATGGGTAGTTCAAGGCCTGGGTATTCACTGCTCCCCAACAGACATTTGGTGTATAAATATAAGCACAAATACTTCTTTTCTCCCTCAAAGACCCAGATAACAAATAAATTCTAGTTGCCACCTCTAAAATATCTCTGCATTTAACTGATCGTATGTTTTGGGAGGATGCTGCTACATCTTATTTATTATGATATTACATTTATATGGTTGTCTTATGGTCTTTCATTTTCTTTTATGGAACAGGCCTTCCCTATGTAGTCCAGGTTATGGTCAAATCCTAGACTCTACATTGTCCAGGCTGTGGTCAAATCCTGGTCCCTATATAGCCCAGGCTATGGTGAAATCCTGGTCCCTACACAGCCCAGGCTATGATCAAATCCTCGTCCTTCTGCCTCAGCCTCCCACCTGCTGGGATTCTACGCTTGTAACCCCATACCCAGCTTGTCTAGCAGTTCTGTAATAAATTTCAAATTATTTCTTCATGTACATTATGGTCCAAGGTACCTTGGAATATTTAAGGTACAGACATCACTTATTAAGGATACAATTTGTTTTGATACACATGTTTACTGGGAGTGTGAGGTGGTGTCTATAACTCAACAAAAGCTGACCATGACTAGCAGTCAATCCTCTGCCCCAGTATGCTTGCTACCCTCCCACATCACAGAACATCCTGTTAATACTGTTGTAATTGTTTCTGGCTTCCTGACAAAGAGTTGCTGGGGCCCACCCCATCCAGAAGCCAATCATAATTTAAAACTCACTTAGCATGATGGTGACCTTTGTTTCAGAGACATAAGCATATGGCTGTAAAATGAAAGGTTATACATTTCTTATTCTCACCCAGGGAAGCCACCGAGTCATCCAGAGGCTTCGCCTTCAGAGTGTCTGTAAGTCACTATCTATGTGATAAAATAAATGCCTAGTTTTTGACCCAAGGTTTCAGAAATTATCTGAATTTCAGAAATCAGAAAGAAAATGTTCAGTTGACTTCTTTAATAAAGAAACAGAAGATGTTACTAATTTCTATTATCAAATTATTAAATTTATTAAATCTTATTATATTAGTTGGATTATAATCACTTCTTAATTGAATTATTAAACTGTGATTTGTACCTGCTAGTTCATAAACGGGTCAAATTTACCATCCAGACTTGAAGCACTTGGATACAAAAGATAGCATTTTTTTCCTTTTTTGCTTTTTCAAGACAGGGTTTCTCTGTGTAGCCCTGGCTGCCCTGGACCTAACACTGTAGATCAGGCTGGCCTCGAACTCAGAAATCTGCCTGCCTCTGCCACCCAAGTGCTGGGATTAAAGGTGTGCACCACCACTGGCAGGCATTTCCTTCACTAGAAAAATAGGTACAAAACATATCTGCCTCAGGCAGCATGTCGACTCTTGCCATGACAGTAACAAATCTGCCTTACTATCAAGGAAAGGGAAGTTCATGTCTGTTCGTGTACTTTTGCTCTAAGGCACTGTGAGTTTAAGGGCTGAGAAGGTGGCTTGGTTCTTAAGTCCCTGCATGGCAAACACAACTTGAGTTTGGGTCCCATCATCTCCACAAAAGCCAGGCCTGAGGGCTTCTGTAAGCCCAGTGGTAATGGCAGAGGGAGATGAATGGGTCCTTGGATCTCATTGGCCTGGCAGCCTAGCCTAATTGATGAGCTCCAGTTTCTGTGAGAGACCCTGTCTTGAAAAAAATAAAGTGGGAAACAGTGGAGGAAGATGTACCAACCTATGACTTTCACACATGTCTACACACACATGAACACACACCCGAGAACACCCCCACCCCCACACAGAAATGCCATGAGTTTTTTTTTTATTATTATTAAAAATCTATTGTTGTCTGTGGTGGTTTGTATATGCTTGACCCAGAAAGTGGCACTATTAGGAGGTGTAGTGTTGTAGTAAATTTCCAACCCCAATAAGCCCATGCAAAAACCACACAATTCAGTTACAATATTTATAAGTTGTATGCCTAGATTGGGCAGATCTACCACCTCATGAATCTTTCCCCAGCTATGAGATAGCCCTTGCTACTTGCAGCTTCTCCAGGCCATGTGGTTCTTCTGCTCCATCCTCCTTCCACCTCCTCCTCTCTGATCTTCTTCCTCTACTCTCTAGAACCACCAGCCCCTCGTTTCCCTTCCATTTATTTGACCAGTTAAAATTGGGGAAAGGTTCACATGGAATCTCCTGAGTACATGATGTACCCCTCATTGGGGCAGCCCCTCTTGAGGAAGCAGAACTAACACCAGAATACAAACAGCACCAGGGCAACCCACAACTGTGTAGCCTTGATGGAGTAGGTGTGTCACTGTGGTGTGGGCCTAAATACCCTTGTCCTAGCTGCCTGGAAGTCAGTCTTCTGCTAACTGCCTTCGAATAAAGTGGAACTCTCAGGTCTTCCAGCCACACATCTGCCTGGATGCTGTCATGCTCCTACTTTGATGATACCTCTGAATCTGTAAGCCAGCCCCAATTCAATGTCATCCTTATGAGAGTTGCCTTGGTCACGGTTTCTGTTCACAGCAGTAAAACCCTAACTATGACAATGTCTATGTCAGTTTCTCTTCTGGAAAGAGTCCAAATGTTGATCCAACACAAAGCATACATTATGACAGGGCACAGAGCAAAAAACTAACATCATACCTCTTTAGGGGCTGTACATGACTACACAAATCACTTCTTGGAACCCAACTCATTTCAAAGCTCTGTCTATTCCACATTACATGGAAGAGTGGAAAGTAGGATCTATTATTTTGTCTAGACTCTGTCAATCAATGTCACCTACCAAAGATATCAAGCCTAGAGCACAATGACAACTAAAAGAACAGATGTGGTCACAGTTAAACTGGAGACCTAGACCCATACAGAGCTCACAAATAATGCCCGGCCTTGCCTACGTCTTCTGATTATGTGACCTGTAGAAATCTGCAAAGCTAACACCTATGTATGCCGAAACTTCAAAGGACGATCTGATTGTAGGAGAAATTTGAATCCTTTCAGGAAAAGAATAGGATAAAAATATCCTTATCCCACGCATCTAAATTTAAAACACATTTTGTTTTGTGACAGTGCAAGACACTAAATTTGAAGTGCTTTTGCTCCAAGACCTCGGGGTCTTAAAGATTATGATCTCGTTCACTTGGCTTTGGGTGGCTGTCATTCAAACCACTGTGTGCACACACAGTCGCTCATGTAGTTCCAGAACACAGACAAAAGACAGCAACTAACGCCATCTTCTGCAGAGGCTGCTTTCTTCATGGAAGGGCAGAGGCCAGACCCCACGCTAAATTCACATTCAATGTCTTTATTCAAGAGAAAGAACAAAAGACAGATGGAGGTCAATTTTCCTGTTTAGTTATGCACATGTTACTTTGTTACTTTTCCAATAGGGTAATGACAGAATATCATAACAGATGCTTCTGGAGACAGAAAGCCAACACTCACTGGAGCCTCGTGAGTGTCATCATAAAGGCTGTGTGTTTTCAGTTCCTTAGTGAGAATTAACATTCTAGGCATGCTGGAAAGAGCTTAGAGGGATTAAAGACTGCATTGGATGCTTTTGCAAAAAAAAAAAAAAACAGAAACAGAAAGATGACGTGGTTTGCCTATGGCCACCCTGGTAAGTGGCAGAGCCACAGATGGACAGTATCTTCTGCCGTGTTGTGCTGAGAAGTGAAGGGCATTTTAGGTATTTGGGAACTAAGTGTCCTTGCTTTTTGTGGAGAGAACTCATCATTTTATCATCATAATATCGACTTGATCTTTGTTTTGAAAGGTGAGACTAAGAAGAAGAGCTATGTGTGGAGCTTATTAGAAATCCAGTTTCAGACCACAGCAAAGATCAACCTGCAACAAATAAGCCAGGAAGGAAACAATAACAAAATGAATGAAGTGCCTAGAAGAATGCAAAAGTGCACTGGATGAAAATTCATCCACGGAACCTGGCGAAGGCACTGTTGTTGAGAGATCGGGCACACACCATGCTGAACATCATGCTCATTGCAAAATCATGGATAACTCATAGCCATAAAAGCACCACCAGAGAGTTCTGCATGTTATTCTGTGGCCATGACTGACTCCTGATGCCTGGTTTCCAAGTCCTTGATCTTTTGGCCCAGGTATCAAGTGCTGCTTCTTCAGAGGAACAAAATCAAGCGAAGCACAGAGCAAACTAATCATGAATTTGGCCGGACTCACTGGGAATTTGTCAGCGATGAAAGGCTTCCATACTCAAGCAAGGCAAACACAGTCCCATTGTAGAATGGATTTCTCTGTGCCCAGAAGCCTTCATGCTTGGCACTCAGGGGCTCAGGTGATTACTACAGGACTCACTGCTCAGAGGGAAAGCTGATGGAAGATTTTGATCGAGGATCACACAGAGAGCCACCACTACTCAGAGTGCACAGAATAGGTGACTGTAAAGTGCTCATCCCCAAAGAGACAGCTGTGTCACATTCCCTATGGTTACAATTCTCAACTCTGCCTCTTTCTGTCTCTCTGACTCTTTGTCTCTCTGTCTCTCAACTCAAATCTCTCTATGTATATGTATATGTATATGTATATGTATATGTATATGTATATGTATATGTATATGTATATGTATATGTGTATGTGTATGTGTATGTATATGTGTATGTGTATGTGTATGTGTATGTGTATGTGTATGTGTATGTGTATGTGTATGTATATGTATATGTATATATAATTGTAAAATAAAATTTGGCTACAGAATCTGCTAAGCAGGGCTCACAGGGGCTCACAGGGGCTAAAGCAGCAGCAATCACAGAGTGAGCATGAGTCTATAGTAGGTCCTCTGCATATATTGTGGTAGTTTAGCTTGGGGATTTTTCTGAGACTCCAAACTGTGTGAATGGAAGTGTCTCTGACTCTTTTGCCTGCTCTTGGGACCATTTTCCGCCAAAGGATTGCTTCATCTAGCCTTGATAGGAGGGTATGTGTCTAATTTATACATCTTTTTATGTAGTGTTGATATCTCTGGGACACCTGCTCCTTTCTGGAGGGGAGCAGAGGAGCAATGGATCTGGGGGAGGGGAAGAGGAAGGAACTGGGAGGAAGTGGAGGGAGGGGAGGTTGTAGTCCTGATGTATTGTAGGAGAGAGGAGTAAATAAAAAGAAAAGGGTAGCATTGGGTTATTGTTTTGTTAAAAGAAAAACAAAGGCAAGTATTCCAAATTCTTTCTCAACAACCACCAACAATCCCAGTTGTTATAAATGTTTGTTTATTTAACCATTTTAGAGTATAGAAGACTCATAAATTACTATTTATAGTTGAACACTAAATCATAATGATAATTCTTGAGAGGAGGAATACACACCAAGTAAATCTTGGATTCTCCTTTGTTCTCACCAAAGGCATCTTCGAGATCTGAGAACATGGTATGGAGTCCAAGAAGAGAACCATGATCCTATTGTCAGGAAAATAAAGTCAAGACAAGGCAGATGGATTTGAAGATCAGGTCCTGGAGCTGAGAACCACAGAAGTTCAAATTCTAATTGAAATATTGGGAGGAACCTAAAACATTAAACCTCAGGATAAAATTCCAAGAAGTCCCTTAAAGGATCCTACATGGTTTCTGAGAAGGCAGAGGTCAGTGTTTGAGCATGGTAAAAGGGCAGAAACACTGGCGAGAACCTTAATCTGTAGGTTACAAACTCCAAAATATGCACCCTAGACATTAGCCACAGACCTGCCATAGCAAAGCCTAGAAGTTGTCTTCAAGTCATAACAATGACTTGTCAATAATTTTACTGTCAGAACAATATTCAATACTTGTTAATGGAAGATAAAATTATGTGGAGACTGACAATAAATGATCCAAATTTTGAGTAGAAGAAAAAAGGTTATCAGAAACTAAATAATAAGACCTACCAATGACTGACATGTAGTGTTTAACATGTGAAACTGTGTTCTGATTTGATTGTTTCTATGAAAACTCTTTCAATTCTGATCCTTCCAACCCTCAAAACAATGAGCTGAGTGTACCCTTTCCCTTCACAAATTACACAGTCTACAGTATGTAGGGATAATAAAACCAGACTTAAACCATTGACTCATGTGGTAAGGAAATAGAAAAATAAATACAGAAACTTGGAAGAAAAGAGTATTTCAGTGTAGATATAAAATAAAAAAGTAAGGACAGTGCCTTTTGATACCCAAAATAAGTCTGGGAGGAAGTTAGTGGATAGCTAGTGTCATGGTTTGAATATGCTTGGTCCAGGGAGTGGAGGTGTGGCATTGTTGGAATGGGCATGTCACTGTGGGCATGTCACTGTGGGCGTGTCACTGTGGGTGAGTCACTGTAGGCATGGACTTTAAGACCTTCATCCTTTCTGCCTGAAAGTGAGTATTCTGCTAGCAGCCTTCAGATGAAGATGTAGAACTCTCACCTTTGCCTGCACCATGCCTGCCTGGATGCTGCCATGCTTCCTGTCTTAATGATTATGGACCGCACCTCTGAACCTGTAAGCTAGCCCCAATTAAATGTTGTCCTTGTAAGAGTTGCCTTGGTCATGGTGTCTGTACACAGCAGTAAAACCCTAAGGCAGCTAGAGTGCAGCAGACAGAGTTGGAAACACAATCCTGGACCAACTAGAAAGATAGCAAGAAGCACGGAGAGAAAGCAAAGGAGAAGAGTAAAACAAGGCAGAGCATTGTGTCAGCATCTGTATCTGCAATCAGAGTTCAAAGAGGAAAGACAATGAGACAGGGAGAAATAATAGTATGTACATTTTCAAATCCAAGGAGCAACAGCTACCTACCCTGAACTCTCATGTAGGACAAATGCAATGGAAAATAGACATAAAGTTTTTGTAATGCATCACTGGAAATCAAAGGCAATAAAGCTGAGACCTGGGCATCAGCCAGAGAAAGAGGCACAGTGCTTCCAAGGAGCTCTTAAGACAAAGTTTTTCTTTCAAGTCCTCTTATGTGCTGGGGTGGTTACGAATCCCCATTCATTTCAATAGCAACAGTCAATGTGACGGTATTTGGCCTGGTAAAGCCCATGTTTTAAATAGTTAGTCAGTGATAATAGAAAGATGTAAGGGCAAATATGCATTTCTGGGCTTGATGTAGGCTCAGGTGGGGTGGGGTGGGGGGCGGCAGCGGTGGGGGGGGCGGCAGCAGCGGTGGGGGGGCGGCAGCAGCGGTGGGGGGCGGCAGCAGCGGTGGGGGGGCGACAGCGGTGGGGGTGATGATGATTGTGGTGCAGTTAAGTGCATGCTGCACAAATGTAAGGATATGAGTTCAGAATGCCAGAACCCATGGGAAAAAGCTGCGTGTAGCCTCACATATCTAACTCAGTGCTGAGGACAGGAGGATTCCAGGAATTTGCTGCCTAGCCAGACTAGCTGTATTGGTGAATTAAAGATTCCGTGAGTGTCTTAGTGTCTTGGCTACTTTTCTGCTGCCATGACAAAGCGCCATGGCCCAGGCAACTTGTGAAAGAAAGCCATTAACTGGTGCTTGCTTACCATTTCAGAACATGGGTCTGTGCTCACTGGGGGGGGCAAGCATAAAGGCAAGCTGACAGGCACGGCTCCAAGCAATAGCGGAGAGCGTACATCTGGTCCACATGCACAAAGAGGAGAGAGAGACAGAAAGAGAGAGAAAGAGAGGAGGGAGAGAGGAGAAAGAGAGAGAGAGAGGAGGGAGAGAGGAAAGAGAGAGGAGGGAGAGAGGGGAGGGAGAGAGAGGAGGGAGAGAGGGGAGAGAGAGAAAGAGAGAGAGGAGAAAGAGAGAGAGAGAGGAGGGAGAGAGGAAAGAGAGAGGAGGGAGAGAGGGGAGGGAGAGAGAGAGGAGGGAGAGAGGGGAGAGAGAGAAAGAGAGAGAGAGAGAGAGAGAGAGAGAGAGAGACTGGGCCTGGAGAGGGCTTTTGACATTCATCCTCCAACAAGGTCACACCTCCCCAAATAGTTCCACCAACTGCGGGCCAAGTATTCAAATAGATGACCCTGTGGGGCTACTCTCATACAAACCACCAGAGTGTGAGACCCAGTTTCAAAAACTAAGGTGGATAGGGATTGGGAAAAATATCTAATGCTAGCTTCTGTTCTTTATACATATGTGTGCATACACATATGCATCCACATGTGCACACACTCTAGAAGACATAATTATAATACACACACACACCAGAAAACCCCACTCTAGTGTAATGAGGTGGTTCTCAAACTTCCTAATGCTGTGACCCCCAACACAAAATTATTTCTGTTTATATTTCATAAGTATAATTTTGATACTGTTATGAGTTGTAATGTAAATATCTGTGCTTTCTCATGGTTGTATGAAACTCCTGTGTAAAGGTCAGTTGATCACCAAAAGGGTTGTGACCCAGATAGTTAAGAACCATTAGTCTACATAGAATCCCTACAAAGGCAGGTATCTTGGTTTTTTTTTCCTGTCCACCATAGCTTATTGGATACCTAAGACAGTATGGAGCAAAGAGGAAGAATTCAACTAAATTTTATACTATGCATCAACAATAAAAGAGAGAAAAAAAACCAAGAAACGTTACTGTAGGCTGGGAGTGTATTACTAAAAGGAATATAAGTCAATTCAGAAAGACTGATTCGAGGGGGAAATTGAGATTCCTAATAAGATTTTCTGACCTGGACATTTGTCTTGCTTTGCTTTGGGTGCCTGCAAAGACTATAATAAATCTCTTTCTGAGAAAGCACATTCCTATCATTTATCCTCTCAGACAATCAAATTTTAAGCAAGAAAAATGCTCTCTGGGTGTCTTTTGCTAAATGTGAAGTGTGATAAGTTTTTATTTTGCTGTAAAGCAAACCATGTGTCAGGACACAGTGGGAAGAGTGAGGAGCAAGCTGGAAGGGTGGCTCGGCAGTTAAGAGCACTTCATATTCTTGCAGGGGCTTTAGCTCGGTTCCCAGCACCCAAAGCTCACAACCATCTGCAACTCTATCTCGGGGGAATCCAAGGACATCTGCTTCTGGTCTTTATAGAAACGTGCATCACGTGTCTTCTAACTCGTACAAATAAGAGGCTCCCTCTGGGCAAAAGTGATACTTCTGATGTTTTTATTCACTTTGTCTCCATGCTTATTATGAAGCTGTAGTTCACAATTCTAGGTATAAGGTACAAGAATAAACGAGGCAGGCTTCTGAGCTCAGAAGGAAGATGAAATGGAGAGAGCATGGTGCAGTGTGGTCTAGGAGAGTAAAGCAGCTGAGCCAAGATGGCCCCACAAAGGCCGTGGGGCATCTCAGAGCTTCATAGCAGGGTGACAGAAACCTTGTACTGAAGATACAGTACATGCCCATTCCATGTGGGCGTTTGGGACATGAGGTGAAGATGGTCTCTTTGAGGATCTTGTAAAGAGAAAACAAACAAACAAACAAACAAACAAACAAACAGGCGAACAGGCAAAACCCAGAATACTGTGCTGCCTCATCCAGCCTTGATATGATAGTTTAAGTCTCATCTTTATACAGCTTGTTATGCTGTGTTGGGTTGATCTCCAAGAAGCCTGCTCTTTTCTGAAGGGAAATGGAGGAGCAGCCGATCTTGGGGAGAGCAGAGGTGGAGGTGTGAGAATGAAGGGGAGGCTGTGGTCCAGATAGACTGTATGAGGAAAGAATAAAGAAAGAAAAGTATGTTTTAATGGCAGTCTACTTACTATTCCAGCAAAACTGATTCACTATCAAAGTCTTGTCATCGGGATATGTAAATCTATATTCATGAGATGATTTTAAATATTCATCTCTAGACTGGCTAACAAAACTATTAAGTCCAGCACAAAGTGGTTACAGTACAAGAATTTAAAACATTCCAGTGCTTTCAAAATCTGCTTCCATCTACCTTTTGTCGAAATCTCTGATCAAATCTTTTTCCTAAAGTCATGCTAAATATTCCTCTCATCTATTTATACATTGTAATTATACCTCTACATAAAGGAATGGGACTGTGAGTACCCAGCTCACCATGGTAATGCGGAAGATTATAATGTATAGAAGTTTTCAATCCCATTGTCTCTCTTGACAGCTGATAGGATGTCAGCCACTGGGAGCCTGTAAGACGTCTATTTCTACTGTAGATTCCCTTACTGACCATTGAGTTCATTGAGATTCAGCTTGAACAGTAAGCAACACACACTCTGCCCAAGGCCCAGGCGGCCCTCCATACAGCTTGTATCCAGGCCGTGTATGCAGCAGACAATCTGAATTGTCAACTTAAGGAGATGTAGAATCAAGTAGACCTCAGGTTGTGTCTGGAAGGATGTTTCCAAAGATGGTTACTTAGTTAGTTATGGTGATAAGGCCCACAATGAATGCTGGTGGCGCTATTCACAAAGGCAGGTCCCCAGAGCATAAAGGAAGAAAGGAAGTCAATCACCACCCTTCATCCCTCTCTGCTTCCTGACTGCAGATGTGATGAGATGTGACCAGCTGTAACCAGCTGCCTCGCCATCACAGCCATTGAGGACTCTCCCTTCGTCTCTTCCCTGCTGTAACTTTTCCTTCCTCAAGTTGCCACACTCACAGCAAGAAGACAAGAAGGCAATGCAGGCACCTATATTTGCACTTGACCACAACCTATTTTATTCCTAAACACAAGGATAAAGACAAACACCGAATTCTCAAAGTGTTTTGAAGACTAGAAGATACTACAGACAACCAGTCATTTAGCTTTATTTATTTACTTTTGTACATTTAAATGTTTGTTTTGTATGGATGTATGTGCATCACATGCATGTCCAGTACATGTGGAGGTCAAAGGATGGCATCAGATGCCCTGGAACTGGAGTTACACACAGTTGTGAGCTGCTGTGGGTGCTGGGAACTGAACCCAGGTCCTCTGCAAGATCAGAAGAGCTCTTAACTGCTGGGCCATATCTCCAACCTCCACAAGTCATTTTTACTTATGCTGGCTTCAGCAATACCCCCTTATCTTTCTATTTCACATCAACTTACTCATTAGCTAAATAAAAATACCAGAGCTGAAGCAACAGAGAGGAACTGAGAAAAAGGAATTTATTTTATATTATTTTATTTTATTATTTTATGTATACGTTGGTGTGTTCAAGAGAAAGGAGAGTTTCATACTTTCGGATAGTGGAACACTCTCCACTCCTAGTTTGTCTTTGGCATGTAGGGAGCGTCATTACTGGCTGTCAAAATAGCTGGTTTACTTATTTACCTATTTTTGCACTTTATGTAAATGTGTGTATGCTTTTATGTATGCACATCTGTGTGTGTGTCCATGTTTGTGCAGGCGTGTAGCATGTGCATGTGTGTAGGCTAGAAAATGGCTTTAGGATGTCTTTTACATAGAGCACTGTTCTTATTTTTGGAGACAGGATTTCTCCCTAGCTGAGGCTCATAGATTAGTGAGCCCCAGGGATCCACATATCTATGCATCACCAATGCATACAAACTTATGACAACACATCTGGACTTTTTTTTACATATGCTTAAGGCATCAAAATTGGGTCCTAATGTTTGTGTGGCGAGCACTTTAGTGACTGAGTTACAAGCTGAAATATCCCCCAGTCTGTTTCTTTTCTCTGCTAAGTCTTACTATCATACCAACAAGTCCAGACAGAACCTGGCTCTGAGTTCTTTTTAAACCCTTAATTAACTATATCTATATGATAGATGGATAGATAGATGATAGATAGATAGATAGATAGATAGATAGATAGATAGATAGATAGATAGATAAAGATAGATAGAATATAAGCATAAAATTCACCTGGGAGAGTGACAAAAGTTTACTTCCTATTTTGAAAAGTTTTCTTTTTTAACTGTATTTTAAATAATAAAAATAGGAAAATGATTGGATCAAACTGACATATTTTAACATGTGTAGTCTAATGTCCTTGGGATTCCTGAAGCTGATGTCCAGGAGAAGTTAAAGTACCAAATGATTAGAAGGGTCACCGGAGCTTATTAGTCAAACTCAGTCTAGAGTGCCAAGAGCCAGAAAGAAGCATCGATAACACAACTCAACTCCTCTGTAAGTAATAGCATTTACAAATAACATGAAGTAATCACTAGTTACTCTATAACTAACAACATGGCTTTCCTAAGGGTCTCAGTGTCTGAAGTGGTAGGAAAGCTGGGTCTGCGACCTCCCAGCCTTTGAGGAACTGTACTCAGATGGAGGCACCCGCGGCAGACGGAGGCACCCACGGCAGACGGAGGCACCCATGGCAGACGGAGGCACCCATGGCAGACGGAGGCACCCATGGTAGACGGAGGCACCCGCGGCAGACTCGGTCTTGCTGTCTCACGCTGGTGGTTGGCAGCAGTGCTCAGCATCACAGCGACTCCTTCCCTTCCCTCCTCAGTTCTTCAGACAGGTCCGTTCAGAAAGACACTTCTCAAAAGAAATGAGCGCATTCCGGAAGGGAAGAGCCTAGGTTATACGAAGGAAGGCCTGACTCTGCTAGTGCCAGAGCCTGGTGTGCCGCGCCAACCACCGCAGTGGTGCTTATATGAATTATGTCACCTCATAATAAATCCCATTTTATTTATTATGACTCCACCTAGCTATTTATTTAATAAAATTGAGTAGTGTTAGTGTCAACCCAGAAAATCAGTCTTGAAATCATTTTTCTCTCCTCCCCAAGAGGCTCGCAAGTTTCTGATACTTTTCTTACACACCTTAAAGTGCTCCCTCTAGGAGAGTAGAGGCATGAGGTAACCAAAATAATTGGAAAGATCAGTTTCTGACATCAAAAGCATTGCTTGCAATATGAAGCTTTTTAACCATCAGAGCAAACATAAACAGTAACTCTAATCTGACTTTAAACTCAATTTGAGGAAATTCTTTTGTATAGTATGTGGACCGCCTCTGATTATTGCTAGCTTGTCTGCTTGAACACTTCTCACGCTCCCACAGTCCACACTCCAAGTCATGGTAATATCCGTATCAGACACTCATCGGGGTGCCATTACTCCCATAGACAATTCCAGTTTTTACTGTAGCTAGTCAATTAGATTTTATGACTCCTTGTGATACCAATAAAAACCCACGACTCCACCTAGCTATTTATTTAATAAAATTGAGTAGTGTCAACCCAGAAATCAGTCTTGATAACCAAGGAAACATAAAAGGCAGTGTTCTCAAATAGGAGAATGAATACATGAATTTATAATTTGACGTAGTAATTCAAAATGAAAGGTCAGATCGTGTCCCTGAGCCAGGATGTAGCAATGACTGTTGTTACATAGTAATTTAATAAGTGAATGGATGAGCAACTAAACTTGTAGCCATGGTAACAGATTTGTCTGAGACTTTACTGAAAACAGATTTGCCAGAGAAATCAAAAGCTCTGTTACTCAAACAGCCTGGATTTCATATAAGAGGATTAAGATATAAACAGGAACTTAATGCTAATGTTTGTGATATTTACAGTTAATAAAATAGGATGTTTATGGAAATGGGACATTTGATCAAATGTTGGTTACAAATAAAATACTTAGGATGGTTATGGAAACAGGAAATGTTTTATCAAATGCTGGTTACAAAGAGCATCTTTCTGTCCCCTGCCCTCAACTCTTACATAACTTCCCAAGGGTGGTATTAAGAGGTGGGGTCTCTGGGAAGTAAGTTTAGATAAAGTCATAGACTATACTGTCTGTGGTTGGAATAAAGACCTTGGAAGGCTGGGTGAGAAGAGAGAGGGAGAGGAGGGAAGGATAAAGAAAAAGAAAGAAGTAAAGACAGAAGGAAGGAATTGAGGAAGGGAGAGAGGGTGGGAGGGAAGGAGGAAGGAAGAAACATAATCTCTGTTTTCTTGCCCTGAGGATTTAAATCCTGTGCATTCCCTCTGTGGTTTTATAAAGCAATAAACAAACATGCATTAATTTATGAACATAAACTGAGCCTGAAGAGATGACTAAGTAGTTAAGAACACACACTGTTCTTTCATAGGATACATGATCAATTCCCAACATCCATGTCAGATAGCTCACAACCACCTGTAATTCCACCTCCTGGGGATTTGATGCCCTCTGCTGGTCCCCATGGGGCCCTGTACTCACACAGCATACATACAGACAACACACACACACAAAGAGAGAGGTGGAGAGGGAGAGGGAGAGGGAGCAGGAGAGGGAAGAGGGAAGAGGGAAGAGGGAAGAGGGAAGAGGGAAGAGGGAAGAGGGAAGAGGGAAGAGGGAAGAGGGAAGAGGGAAGAGGGAAGAGGGAAGAGGGAAGAGGGAAGAGGGAAGAGGGAGAGGGAGAGAGAGAGAGACCAGTTGAAGCAAATCCACATGACAATGTATACGAGCAGGCCTCTGATTGGACTTTAAAGATGAAAAGTAGACTAAGACAGGCCATGTGGAAAAAGCAGTCAACCTTTGGAAAGAGGAATGGCATCAGCAGGAAAGTCAACAGAGCACAAGACAGGTTGAATTGAGATGAAGCAGATCAAATTGTACATGTATGAAAGTGTCACGACAAAGGCTAACATGATGCACAATGAATATCTACTAATAGATAAAAAAATAAGAAAATTGGCTTTTTACATTTACTGTAACACTTCAGGAGTCTAGGTACACTTATAATATAAGAGTAGATATATGGAATTTTAAAGGGAAAAATGTATATGAATACATCATGATTTTTTTTCCTGACAAGGAAGATGAAAACTGATAAATCCTATAACAATGCATGTAGTTCTACAGCCACAGGGTTTAGTAGAGGGGAACTCTCTTAGTACTTGTGAGTAATTTACAACTATCACATGAACACAGTACAGTCAAAGGCTCTACCCCTCCACTTAAGTGCCAACGTGCTTGGTAGGCTAGAGGATGTTGAAATGACAAGTTAGGTATATTCTTGAAAGAGAAGGGACTATATTAATTAAAGAGGGAAGAAAATGATCAACATACTGAAAAAAAATCTATCATCTTACAAAATATTCAAGTGAAAGAGAAAGAAAAGAAGAAAGAAGAAGGGAAATAAAGAAGGAAGAGGGGGAGAAAGGAGGAAATGAGAAACATTCAATGCAGAAGAGAGAGCTAAAGCTCCAACAGCTGACAAGAAATGGTTTTCCACGGAAGGGTCCAGAATGCCATGCTGATCTTAAGGTAATGAAACAAAGGTTAAAAGGCTACATAACTCTCCTCATAGCAATTTAATTTAGTATCAGAAACAGACCTAAGACCCTCATCATACACCTTTTTAAATGTCCTTTCTATTACTCTATACAAACTTTCTTTCCCCTGTGTGGTGGTTTGAATAGGAATGGCCCCCATAGGCTCATGTGTTTGAATGCTTGGCCATAGGGGGTGGCACTATTAGGAAGTGTAGCCTTGTTGGAGGAAGCATGTCACTGTGGGGGTAGGCTTTGAGATCATACATGCTCAAGCCATGTCCAGTGTGGTACACAGTCTCCTGCTACTGCCTGTGGATCAAGATGTAGAACTCTGGGCTACTTCTTCAGTGCCGTGTCTGCCTGCATGCCCCCATGCTTCTCACCATGGGCTAAACCAGTGAACTGTAGGTTGGCCTCACTGAAATGTTTTCCTTTATAAGAGTTGCAGCAGTCATGCATGGTGCCACTTCACAGCAATAGAAACTCTAACTAAGGCAGCCTGTCTTAGTCTGTTTTGCACTGGAAAAAAAAAAAACCCTTAGTCTCAATATTTCACAAGGCACAGATTTATTTCTAAAGGCTTTAATATTAAATCTCAGGCAATATTGTAGATTATCTATACTAATAGACTTTATAAATAAAAGAAATTAAGAAGGTCTGGGAAACCCAAGGTCTCTTAGATTTGTTTCTTGATGTGCCACTCATGCCGCCCTTCAGTAGCAGGAGAGACAGATAAAGAGAGAATGGCTGGGAGAGAAAAAGGAGACAGCAAGAGAGAGAGAGAGAGAGAGAGAGGAGGAAGAATGAGAGAAAAGAGCAACAGTTGACACACAGAGACATCGACACACAGAGACAAAGATAGAAACACAGACATGAGCAGAGAGACAAAGAGACAGAGATAGAGAGACAGAGGGAATGGGAGCATGATAGAGGAAATGAGGGGGGGGGAAGCTGGAAGCTAGGGAGTTTCACCTGTTTCTCAAAAACCCACCCATACACCTAAGCTACCCTCAAGTGGGTGGCCTGAATTCAGGAATGGGGACACAGCCTAAAGGACCTAATCACCTCTGAAAAGTCCTGCATGCCAATGCCATTAAACTTGCATGTTTTCTAGCCTTCCTTTTCAGGGACACATTCAAACTCTGTAATCCTTCTCCTGACCCTTCAAGCACACGTCCTTCGCACAGGTACGGTGCAGCATTCCATCCCACAAACCCCAGAGGCATCACAAGCTCCAGCCTTAACTCAAAAGGCCCGGAGTGCAGACTCTTATCCCAGTCAGATAAGGATGAGACTGGAGGCATGACTCATCCTGAGCAAATTCCTCCCCAGCTGGGAGCCTGAGAAGTTACCAAGCTCTGCGCTCCCAGAACACAATAGCAGGACACACATGGACAGACATGCTCATTCCTAAAGGGGGAGGAGGTGGGAAAGAACAACTCTCAAGTCTACAACCAAAGGGAGACATTAGGTCCTGGGGTTAGTAATCTCCTTTGACTCCATGTTATATCTTGGGAACCTTGGGCTGGGGCTCCAGTACCTTCCCTACAGTTTTCTTTCTTTCTTTCTTTCTTTCTTTCTTTCTTTCTTTCTTTCTTTCTTTCTTTCTTTCCTTCCTTCCTTCCTTCTCTCTCTTTCTCGCTCTTTCTTTCTTTCCTTCTTTTTCTTTTCTTTTAGTTTTTCAGCCTAGAGTTGGACATTAATGGTTTTACCCTGGTAGAGACTCTACAGTGTACCCATGCTTATGATGAGTCTTTACCTGGGTCCCATAACATTTTCTGAAATCATGGCAGAGGCCACACTGCCCCACAGTTCTTAGATACTGTGCGTCTACAGAATCAGACTCTCATGAATGCCTTCAGGGCTATGGCCTGTGCCTCTATAGTAGAATGACCCATACCTATCATTCAGATACTTGTGTATTGCTGTTATACAACATTCTGACAAAAAGCAGCCTGGGGAGAAAAGGCTTTACGTGGGTTACACTTCTGGTCCGAATCTGTCACTGAAAGAAGTTAGAGCAAGAACCAAAGACAGAAACCTGGAGAAACACTGCTTGCTGGGAGATTCTCCGGCTTTCTACCAGCCTCATGATCTACCATCTTTCTTACATAGCTCCACCTGCCTAAGGATGGTGCCTCCCACAGTGGCCTGGACCCTCCTAAATCAATCATCAAGAAATCCTGAAACTCCCTCATTGACACCGGCACAGGCTAATGTGATCTGGGAGATCCCACAGCTGAGACTTTCTCAGACGACTCTAGATTGCGTCAAAGTGACAGCTGAGATTAATCAGGACTACTGGGTTTTTTGAAGTAACTGCTAGGTTTGCTGGTGAACACCTTCCATGGACAGCGGTGGGCAATAGATGTTTATGTTCTTCTCATACCTTTCTGGAAATCTTGCCCTTGAAGTCCTGACTTGGACTTGCAGTCACTGCCTCAAGTACTTCTTAGATGCCTGGGCCTGTCTTTCAGTCTCGAGAATGCCTCCCGTTATCCACATAAATCCATGAAGCCAACAGTTCCCAGAGACACAGTTTTGTTTGCTCTAGACACCTCTTATCGCTATTTACCGCTTCCTTTTTATAAAATTTTATAAATTTTATAATTTCAATGCACAGTGTGTAAGGCACTGGGGGGGATAGAGAGAGAGAGATTCACTATGGAGTCTAGGTTGTCCTCAAACTCAAGGCAATTCTCCTGCTTCTGTCTCCAAAGTGCTGGATTATGAACTTTGCCATCGGACTTCACTTAAAAACAGATCTTTAAAGTAAAAATAAGTTTCTACTGAAGGATTTATATGTCTTTCACTCCTGGGCATTGGTAGTAAAATTGAGGTGGTAAGAGAATATTTAAACGTTCTTTTGTTTTTGTTTTCTGAGACAGTTTCTCTGTGTAGCTCTGGCTGACCTGGAACTTGCTCTGTAGACCAGGCTGACTTCCAGCTCAGAAATATTTTTGTCTCTGCCTCCAGAATGGTTGAAATCTGATGAAGTGAGCTCTTGTAAGTTCAGGTGTCATATGTTAAGCTCCCAGAATCTACCACTAGAAGAAATAACACAGAGACACAGCATAAAATTAAGGTGCAGTGCACAGATTGGTCTACAACAGCTGTTCTCTACCCGTGGGTGATGACCCATTTGAGGGTTGAATGACTCACTCTCAGGGGTTGTTTAAGACCATAGGAAAACCCATATACTTACATGATGATTTACAACAGTAGCAATATTACAGCTATGAAGTAACATTGAAAATAAATTTATGGTTGGGGGTCACCACAACATGACTAACTGTATTAAAGAGAGTCTCAACATTATCAATGCAGAGAATCACTGACCTCACATAAAAGAAGAAAGAAAACATCGAAGATTAAAACAGGGAAAGAGTGAAAATATATATGGTGAAAATAAATGAAACTCTATCAGTCGTAATTATATGTAATGGTCTAAACTCTTAAACTAAAAATGGATGGAGTGATCAGTCTTAATTAGAAGCAATGCACACAGCACACTAATCAGGGAGAGACGAATAAAAATCAACTCTTAACAAGATGTCCTACAATCTAGAATTATTACATTAGACTTCTACAAGGTTGTGGAACAAACAGCACCCAGGCATCATTAACAGAGGTACGAAGTCTTGGCAGCCTCTCACGC
Source organism: Mus minutoides (assembly GCA_902729485.2). Lineage (NCBI taxonomy): Eukaryota > Metazoa > Chordata > Mammalia > Rodentia > Muridae > Mus > Mus minutoides. The sequence goes on from LR749711.1 coordinate 226,576, forward strand.
CTCCCACCAGTGACGTCATAAGCTGGCATCTCCCCACAAAAGTGAGAAAAGAAGATTCTCACAGGGTAATGGGTATGCAAATGTTTCTAGTAATTTGAACGGTAAAAGTTAGAATGAGCTCAGATGTCCATCAGTGGAGTGGACAAGCAAAATGAGCTCTCATCACACAGCAATGTTCATTACCAATAAAAGGGAACAACTACACAGGCACTGCCAGGTGGCAAATCCTCAGGTATTATACCGGATGAAATAGCAGGACATAAGTAATAAACTTAACAAACAGGACAGAACGTTATATCCCATGCAATCCCATTTATAGAAAGTTCTAACCAGGCAAAACTAAATGATAAGAATCATAGCAGAGATTGTCTGGGGTGAGAGGCTGTGGAAAGGGTTATGGGGGAAGATGGGAATGTTTAATCCTTGCCTGGGTTGTTAACACCTCTGATCATGCACTTAACATCTAAACACTTCAACTTATAGCAAAAGCTCAAAATGCAAATATAATCAATGTGGTAAGGACTAGGGGTTTTGAGGGGTTTACCAAGAGCTAAAAAACAAAACAAAACAAACAAAAACCCCTTATGATCCAGTCCTAAATGGCATTTTGAACATCTCAGAACGTCAATTCCTTACTTTATCAAACCCATCTATGGTGTATCCAGTTCATCTTCATTAACCTACTATGTGCTCGGGGTCAACAAATAACTCTGCTTCGGGGACCTCTTACACAGTTGCACTAAGACCATGAAAGTGGCTTATAAATTGTACAACAGTGTACAGCTGCCACAACTTGCTACTAACTTGAGTAACTGAAATCCTCTCCCGGGGAAAAAATATGATATTCTTAAAGTTCAGAAGTGTGGGGCAGCTTAAATAGCAGCTTACGTTTCTGTTTCTTTTTCTTTTTCTTTTCTTCTTCTTTTTTTGACATGAAGGAAAAGAAAACGAGGGCTCATCGTGAGAAAGAATAATTAATAAGGGAAAGTAAAAATAACCCTTTATATTTATGATCACAGGGAAAAAAAGCATATTTCTGCAATCAAACCACCTGCCAGGGGAAAGAGGGAGTCTAAAAGCTGTTAATATTAAAAGCCTGAAGACCAGTTTGAGGCTCTGAAAAGCTGGCCCAGGAGGAACCAGAGGCGAGCGATCTAAACTAAACCTGAAGGTTGGAACACGTTAGCCCCACACTCGCTTGCTTGAAATTCATCGCGTCTGTACAGTAAATTAGAGGGATGATTGTTTTGTATTTGGAGCTGTATGAAATCAGAAAGCCTGTGGTTGAAATCTAAGGCTCTTAGAAAGTAGCTATGACAGCGACCTCCTCTGGGTTTGAATCGTAACAGAGATGTTAACGGAATGTCTATTCTAGAGGTGTGCCTCAAATCCTTCTAAAAATACTATTATAAACCTTTACACACTGCTGGTGGAATGTAGACTAGTCCATCCACCATGAAAATCAACATGGAGGCTCCTCGGAAAGCTCAAATCTACACGTGGCCCAGCCATTCTGCTCCCTGGCATTTACACAAAGGCCTGCAAAGTATCTATCAGAGATACTTGAATATCCGTGACTGCGGCACTGCTCACATCCATGACTGCGGCACTGCTCACAATATCCATGACTGCGGCACTGCTCACAAGAACTATAGAACAGAACCCACCAAGGTGTTCATTGACAGAGGAGTGGACGAAGGGAGCGTGGTACCTACACACAAGGGGTTGTTTGCATCCTAAGGAAGAGCAAAGTTATGCCATTTGAATGAAAAGGATACAATTGGAGATAACCATATTGAACAAATTAGGTCTGTCTCAAACACAAATGTTATCTACTTTTCTCAGATGTCGTTAGCAGATTTTATGCAGATACATGAAGTCACATCTGTCTATGAAGCGAGAGCAGAAGAGGATCTGTAAGAATTAAGGACTGATGGGAAGGAGAGGGGAGACATGGGGGAGGGTAGCCAGCTACAGGTGCTGTGGCCTGTTCAGCCTACAATATACATTTGTGGGAAAACATCCTTGTGGAACACAGTTCCATGCACGATGAAAATTTCTTTAGTTCTTGCTATAAAAATTGCTTCAGTAAATCACCCAAACTTGGTTCCTTGGCTCTAAATTAAGTTTTTTTCCGCTGAGTTTAGCACCCCAGCTAGTTGTGTTCAGTTTTCTTTAATAGCTACCATTTTTTCTCTTCTAACTCAGATCCTGATGAATGTGTTGGATTGTTTGGCGAGGAGAGGAGGCAGCGGTGTGACAAGAATCAGCATCAGGCTCAAGAAGGTGGATTCTCAGGCATGGCGCTCTTTCTTGCCCTGTCCTCATGGTCTTCTCAGGGAACGTTCTGGAAATAAACATAAGTGCTAAACTCTACAGCTATATCTAAGATGCTTAAATTTTGCTCCCCAAGATGATGGTGGCGACAGTCACAGAACATTCTGTGAATGGGGGGGGGGCAGGACACTTAATAACAATTCCAATAGAAATGTAAGCCAAGGGGTTACATTAAAATAAGATAAATGATCACAAACTATCTTAAGTCCACGAGACAACATCCCTGCTCAGTGCCTAAGGCAGCAAGGTATCTGGAAGGACTCCATCTGAATATTAAATATTATTCTTTTTTCATGAGGAACTCGTGAATAAATGGCAAAAATAGATTGTTTCCTTTTTTGGTGTTTTCAGAAGTATGTGATTAGATAAGAATTGCCTAAGTATACATTCTTTCTCCAACATAAAAATAGGCTGGGAGCAACCCCATAGTGCAGATGTTTAACAAAATAACAGTTAAAACACACATGGTTCCTAGAGGCTGAACTGAGGCAGGAGCTCTCTATGTCTACCTGGCTAGCTTGGAAATCACTATCACTCTGTAGACCAGGCTGGCCTTGATCTCACAGACATCTGCCTGCCTCTGCCTCCCAACTGCTGAGATGAACATGCACACCATTGCTGTGTTTAAATAGTTGAGTCATGACACTCATTCATAGAGTGCTGCCTTATGGGTTGTGCTGGGTACATATAATTTGTTGCACACTAACTCTTACTAGGTTTGTTACAAAGGTTTGAGATCTTGCTCATCAAGCGTGGGGATGAGAGCTGGTGGGGCGCCGTGATGGGGAGAGCTGGATTAAAGAACACTGAGAATGCCATGAATATCAATCTCCACTGGGGTTTTTTGTTTTGTTTCGTTTTGTTTTGTTTTGTTTTGTTTTGTTTTTGGTTTTGGTTTTTGGTTTTTTTTGGTTTTTCGAGACAGGGTTTCTCTGTGTAGCTCTGGCAGTCCTGGAACTCACTTTGTAGACCAGGCTGGCCTCGAACTCAGAAATCCGCCTGCCTCTGCCTCCCAAGTGCTGGGATTAAAGGCGTGTGCCACCACGCCCGGCTCAATCCCCACTGTTTAATGATGAGTCACCTTATGCTAATCCTCAGGAAAGTCCCACAACTTCACCCAAAAACTTGGTTCTGACTACTGTGTCAGCAAACACCGCTAGTAGTGGCAGAGGGGAGATGTTCCCAGACATCACACCGCTAGTAATGGCAGAGGGGAGATGTTCCCAGACATCACACCGCTAGTAATGGCAGAGGGGAGATGTTCCCAGACATCACACCGTAGCAGCTGTGGTTTGCTGGGTTTGAGCCTTACCACCTCTATCACTGATGGAAGTGCACTGCAGTGTCCCCAGTCCACACTTGCAGTGTCCCCAGTCCACACTTGCTCCATTCCATCAATCATTCCTAGCTCCCAAGCAAAGCCAGCCTGTGAGACTGTGGCTGAGCTGTCGGTATGAGGAGTATCCTCAGTGTGACTAAAACGTCTGTGTACTAGATGCTTATGAGGCTCTTCTACCCATGTGTGAACAGAATGACTCAAATCTTTCAATGGTGGTGTGTCTTTCTAATCAAGACAGCTTCAGCTCAACATCTAAAAAACAAACAAACAAAAAAGTCCTTATGTGAAAACCTAAAAAAACAAAACCAAAAATGTGCAGGAATTAGAATCCCCACAAGTAGCTGATAGGTAATCTAACAGTTATACCAAAAAACAGATGGTTTAGCCCAGGTAGCCATTTTAATTATAAGCACAAGTGAAAGTGGCTGGAGCTGAGGATTTCTCCATACCTGCATACCTGCATACCTGCATACCTGCATACCTGCATGTGAGATAGAGAACTGCGTGTTTGCAGAGAAAACTCTGCATGTTTGCAGAGAACTGGGTAATTCCCTCCCACTTAAGCTACTGGAGAAGGGAACTAATGCTTCCACTTTTGAAAACCACAGGAGACAACGTGGCTGTAAGCAGCAGGAGTTGCCCTGTGCTTGCTTTCCAGGAGGCCTGTGTTCTTATTTCACTTATTTCACTCTGTTAGCGCTCTCAATAGCAAGCATCTATGTACCCTTGCTTAAATTACAATGGTCTTTGTTGCTCCCTGGTGTTCTAGGACGTTCTTGGTGGTTCTGTTTCCCAAGCCATAACTACTGCCATCTAATAAGGCAGTGAAGCCTAGGGCTTCAAAGAACTGGAGACACCGTGAAAGCAGGAAGTTCTTGAGCTTGGGAGCACCCAGAGCCCCACCCCCTCTCACACATCACCTCTCACTCAACCAAAGTGCTCCGTCACACTGGCAACTTTCAGATTTCCTAATATTGCTCAGGCTGGAAGTAATCTAATTTTCTCTGCATGCAAGTCTTTGTCACATCCTACAAAAAAAAAAGCCTAATAAAAGGGACATTTAGAAGAGGACGGCAAAGGCAGCCTTGTGCTTTGGAAGCGGCATGTCTGGTACTCTTCAAAACAGCCCAGCTCTGAACAAGAAGCAGTTTTCTACCGAAACTCTAAACTTTGCAGATTATGTTTAAACGGCAGACATCAAACTATTTGGCTGACATTTAAACATATGGTTTGCATATGCCAAATTTGTCTAAAGTTGTGTCCAAAGAGTTTAAATGTGGAAAGCTGAAAAGTCTTATTCATGGTTCCTTATAATATTCTCCTGAAGAGAAATCAATGTCAATATTTATTTGTGCTGTGGTAGGGTCAAGGGGAGAGAGTAGACAAAGGAGTGCTGGAGGGAGGGAAGGAGGGAGGGAGGGAGGGAGGGAGGGAGGGAGGGAAGGAGGGAAGGAGGGAGGAAAGATCTTATTTTCTTGTTTTTTTTTTCCCTTAGCAAGCAAGGAAACAAAGTAAAACATTGAATGTCTAGACTAGACACAAAGCAAGTCTCTGTTTTAAAAGGGTTTGTTTCTATTTATTGTATGAATGCTTGCCTGCATGTGTGTATGTCTGTGCACCAGTGTGTGCAGTGCTCAGAGAGGTCAGAAGAGGGCATCAAAGCCCGGGAACTGGAGTTACAGATGACTGTGATCTACAGTGTGGGTATTGGAAACCAAACCCTGGTTCTCCTCAGGAACAGGACATGTTCTTAACCACAAAGTCATCTCTTCATCCCCACCCCCCAAGCAAGTCTTCACAGTGAGGGCAGCGTACATTTTAAAGTGTGGCTGGAGCAAAAGGCAGAAGTGACATGGTAGGATGATGGGGTGAATAGCAGAAGGCAAATTCATTTTAAATGATAAAAATTCTTAAAAGGCTGGCAAAGTTCATTCGAAATTTGGAAGTTATAATTAGTCTAGTGTGGTTTATAATTAGGGCATCATGTATTGTCTTTGGTAGAAAAAATGTTAGTGAACTAAAATAAATAATTTGGGCCACAAATATATCATAACTTCAGTTCTGTATGCATGGAGGTCCCCCCACCGTGTGTATGTTGTACAGAATATGCACATGAATGTGTATCTGTGTGCTTATATAACACATGAATATGAATATATGTTTGTGTATGTATCATATACAATAGGCACATTAATATGTGTGTTGTATAATATGTGTGTGTTGTACATGTACGTAGTACATACACATGAATATGTAGGGGTGTTTGGGTGTCTGTGTATTGTATAATACATCCACATGAGTGTGTGTTTGTGTGTGTGTGTTTGTGTATGTGTGTGTGTGTTTGTGTGTGTGTGTTTGTGTGTGTTTGTGTGTTTTGGTGTCTGTGTGTTGTACATGCACATGAATGTGTCCATATGTGTGTATTACATAGAACATGCATATGAATGTGTTTGCATGTGTGTGTATTGTATAGTACATGCACATGAATATGTGTGTATTATATAGCACATGTACATGAATGTATATGTTTGAATAGTACATGCATATGAATGTGTGTGTGCATGCATGTGTTGTACAGTACATGTACAGGAATGTGTGTGCATGTATACTGTACTGAATGCACATGAGTGTATGGATGTGTGTTCCTTGGCAAAGGCTGGAGACTGACATGTCTCCAAAAAGAGATGTTTACCTCTTTTTTTTTTTATGATCTTGCTAAGTGTGGTCTCCAAGGCTTGTCACTCAGGTGACCCTCTCCCTTGCAGCCTTGCCTGACCATGTGCTTTGCCTTTTCTTTCTTTTTCTTTCCAAAGATTTATTTACTGTGTATATAGTTTTCTGCCTGCATGTATGCCTACACACCAGAAGAAGGTACCGGATCTCATAATAGATGATCATGAGCCACTATGAGGTGGCTGGGAATTGAACTCAGGACCTCTGGAAGAGCAGTATGTGCTCTTAACCTCCGAGCATCTCACCAGCCCCATGCTTTGTCTTTGCAGTATGTAATGTTTGTCAATTATATTGTCTTGAATATCATATCTATTGTAACCTTGCTATGTGGATTGTAGGTTTAAAAGGAAGGGAAGATGGAAGGAAGAACAGAGAAAGGGAGAAAAGAGAAAAGAAAAAGAGGAAGAAAGCAGACAGTACCCTGTGTTATACACACACACACACACACACACACACACACACACACACACATATACATACACATATGTTTTGCCTGCATGTATGTCTATGTAGCACACGTATCTAGTGCCTACAGAGGCCATAGAAGGTAGCTGATACCCCGAGCCTAAAGTTACAGACAGCTGTGAGCTGCCTTGTGGATGCTAGGAACCAAACCCCAGGCCTCTGAGTCTTAACTGCTGAGCTGTCTCTCTAGCCCTATTTGCTAGATTTTTTATCTCCTGGAACGGTGATACTGAAAATTCATGAAGAATTTTATATTTCCGTGGTTTCCATGTAACCTTTAAAAGACTGACAGAAGGTACACAGATGAAATCTAAATTAAGGATGGAGAGCCCATGTAATGACCTTTGTGGTATCTAAGCAGGAGATACGTTTACAGACCCTGGCACACAACGACAGTGCTGCCAAATCTGAAATGCCTCCTTTCTCGCAGCTTCTGGACCTCATGACCTTTCCTGAGACAAGGCTTGAATGCATGTATTTGCTTTTGAAACCAGCAAAACAAGCAAGCTACCAGGCTTGTCCTTAGCACAGCATGGGAGCTCCGTGTTTGCTTATTTTTTGGCAGCTCCAAGAGTCATGAAAACTGACCAGCAGAGCTTCTGCAAAGACTTTCAAAGTCACGACCTCCAAGGATTGGCCCGTGGCCATCTTGACAGGTTTTGACTTTTCTGAACCGCAGTCCTTCCCAAAGGGCAGATGCACAAACCTTCATCTACTGTTGCAGCCAGCATTTCCTCATTCTGCAAAGCCTCATGAGTTTGGACACCTGCAGTCAGATACTGTTTAGTTTCTATCCTACCATAAAGTAAAAATATTTGGGAATGTGCAATGCACTAATCCACGATGCATGAGGAACACCACTTAGGCTATTGGAAGTGTGGCATCCCCTGCCTGAGACGCTGAAGCAAGAAACTGGGAGAGCTAAAGAGGTGGGAGAAGAGGAGGGCTTTTGTGAAAAATCAGTCATTAATATTTAAGTGCAGTGTCTAAGGAGTTGAGGGACGTAGGTGTGAGGTAAGCCAGGGTTACAAAGAGAGCGGTGCTGAGAGCTCGGTGCTGAGAGGGGAGTTGACACAGCCTGTCTCAAAAACCAGCATCCTTTCAGTGAGTAAGCCATGGCTCTTCTGGTCTTTGGGAAGCCACAGTAGTGGGTGAAATTGCATCTCTGATTTGTAACTACAGAGTTCAATCACGTCACTTTGATCCTAGCTCCCCTTCCTAAGATGGTTGCAAATGAAATGAATATCAACAAACATGCTACAACCCTAAGGTGGGAGTTTAAAACCACTTACCTAATGACATGTGCCGAAGCAGCAGAGTGGCGGAAATTTGGTCAGTGACGTTTTTCCCTTCACTGGTATGATGTGTGGCACTTACAGTTGGCTCTCAAGTGGTGTGGACATGCGGTGTTTTACAGTCAGCTCTTGAATATTCTATAGGTTGAAAATACAATGGCTTTCAGACTACTGACAGTAGAGACTATACATCTGTGGAACATAGGAAGTCTATAATTGACTATTATTTAGGGTTCCTTTGAGTCTTGCCATGTGTCTCTACAGCACCCACCCAAAACCCTAATCCTCCAGATCCAGTACCCCATGTGCTAGAATTATAAGCATGTGACGCACAGCCTGCTCTAAGATCTTAAAGTCGTTAGTGACGGGTCTCCTCTCTGAGCTCACTGGAGTGAAGGAGTAAGGAAAAACAGCAAGCTTTGGTTAAACTTTGGTTAAGGGTTGGTTGGTTACTATCTGGTCCTGTCTACCTACTTCATGTGAAGTCAGAGTGAGATGTTTGGCACACGATCAGGTTTTCTTCAACTCTTTCTACATCTTAGGATCTTCTAGAAGGATTACGAAAGCATTAATACTACCCCCACCCCCACAAGACCCTCTGATCAGCTCAATCAAATCTGTTTACCACAGAGCTGTCACAAAGTAGAACTGTGTGACAGTCGCTTGTAAATGCCCCAGATGATTCCAGAGGGGAATGAGACCCATTACACCATATGTCCACTGGCTGGCTTTCCCACTGAGCTGTCTGGCTTACATGTCTGATAGTTCACATGACCTCCTAGTCCCCTGACAGTCACCCTTGCCTTTTCTAAAGATAGAGGAGGTAAAGCTGACTATCCTATAAACAACGGGAAATAGGCACAAGGAAATGACAGCCACCGAGACGCTCTGTGTTCACTTTCTTTACCCTCTCTCAGGTGATACAGTTCTAAACCACTGCATTTGGGCTGGAGGGTTGGCTCAGCGGGGCTGGAGGGTTGGTTCAGCAGGTCAATTGGGGAAGCCTGGTGATCTATGTCCAATCTGTAGATCCTATGTACAGGTGGAAGGACAGAACAGACTCCATCCCTTAGTCTTCAGACATGCACTGCAGTGCACACACACTTCAGAAATACACAACTAATGATATACAACCTCTTTTGCAATACAGTAATCCATTTCCCCCACTTTCTGAATTGAAAACACCTTCAAAATTAGGCAAAACTGACATAATGTACCCCCTGATTGCAGGCTAAGAAAACTGAGGTAGAGAATTCAAGGTATAGTAGGACCTTCAAGAAGCAGCCCCACCCCCTCAAGAAATGGGAAAGAACAACACAAGCTGACCACCCTTCTTCTTGGGTGGTGACAATTTTAAATCAAGATAACCAGGCTCACTGTAAAAGGGCTTGCTTGGCCCACTGTAAGCACAGACTTTCAAGTCTACCCGCCAATAAAGAGCAAGTGAGGATGTGGATAAATTAGCTGCCATTCTCTTCCGGTTCCCATCAGAACAGGAAATAGAAATACCCCTGCTCGTGGGTCTAAGGAGCAACCCAGGAGCACACAGTGGTGCAAGGATTTGATGCAAGGATTCCATCAACATGTTTTCTCTTGGGTCAGTAGGTTTTACATCCAAACATCTGGTCTACCAGAATCTACCAGAAGCATAAAAGTTCCTCATAGTGTAAAGACACACTCCCCCTTGTGCCCTCAAACATCCTCCTGAAGTTCATGAAATGGACCCTTTAATGGTTGACTCCAAAATTACTTTCATAAGGATCAGAAACACTATTCAACTCAAAGTTATGTTGTCTATACTTTCTTTAAAAAACAAACAAACAGCTTTGTTGAATTTTATATGTAAAATATGGCCAATGGGTGTTGGGATATAGCACATAAATACAGTGCCAGCCTGTCATGTAGGAGGCCTTTAATTTGATCCACAACATTAAGAATAAATTATGTCCAGAAACATATCTGTTTATAACTTACCTGAGATTCTACAACATAAGACAATGTCATCTCTAGACAACACAGTGCCCTGAAGATTGAGAATACAAATATCCCCCAAATGGGACATTGGCCATTAAAATAAATAAAAATAAAAATAATAATAATAAAAATAAAATGGCTACTAGTTAAATTCCTGGTGCACCAAAAAAAAAAAATAAAATTCCATTTTCTCCTCACAACTCAGTCAGAAGATATTCAATGGGGTTTGCTTCAGCAGCTACTGGATCATGGTCTACCCTACTCTGGTGTCTCCAAAGTTGTGATATCTTCTTTAAAATTGTGTATGCCTCTTTTTACAGTCATAAAATATGAAATTTGACATTGTGTCATTGGCCAGGTACCCGTAAAGCTCCTCCAACAAACCATTGGTTCTGATGCTCAAAAAACCTAGGAGGAATATTGTGAATTTTACACATTCCCAGATGTAGGAAAATCTACATCTATCCCACTGTCCCAGGACATCTTGGGGTGGATATGAGTGTAAAAGAGAAAGAGAAAAACATCTTATTCCATTATGGGCTGTGGATAGACACTGAAGTTCAAAATACATTATCAAATGCTCCGGTCCAAGAAATTTCCAACTGAGAGGCAAATTATCCTCAATCCTCAATTGTATCTGTGAGCACTGCCTTATCTCAGAAACAACAATGGAGACCCTACAATTCCTCTGAGCATGGTTTTTGCCCCGTGACTCCACGTATTTAAAAGTTCTTCATCTCCTGTCCCTCTTTATCTGCTTGGAATCGTGGGTGTGGACTGGGACTGAGTGTGCTATTTCTCAGGTGAGCACGGAGGTTTCCTGTAAGCAGGGCTCCTCGCTTTAGACACACAGCCTCTCCGAGCTACCCTGACTGCTCCTCTTCCTGCTTCTGCACTTGAGTTGATGTCAAGCACTCGATCCCTGACCGGAAAGAGGCCTCTGCACCCTTCCTTCTAGAAACAGCTTCCTCACTGGTGTGAGCTCTGCAAGTGTCTGTGAGAGAACCAGTCTCACCTGGTTTCTAGATGGACAGCACACACCTCACTGAGCAATGTGTATACAAACGGTCCTACTGTGCATACGGTCCTACTAACTTAACCTAACACCAATTCAACCTAAATTTGTAAAGAAAGGTGGGATCAGGGGCTGTTTCAGCGAGTCAAGTGTTTGTCTCACAAGCATGAAGGTCTGAGTGTGAACAACTTGGAACCCACATAGTGGGCACCAGAACACTCAGCTAGACTAATTAGCCAAATCTTCCTGTCTGTGCCCTATCACCTGGGTTATGGACACGTGCCATCATGCCTGGCTCGGTGCGGAGGACCCAAGCACAGGTCTTCATGTCACAGTCTCTTTACCCACTGAGCCACTGTACCAGCCTTAATTTCTCCCTCCTAAGCAGAAAGACAACTAGGAGCAGCCATGTCCCCGAGGTCATGAAACAATGGAGTCAGAACTATTTGAAAATCTCGTCTCCAACCTCTTCTGGAGATTACAGAGCCACGGGATTAAAATTGAGGGAGAAGTGGAACCCGGAATGGATGTGTGAACACTCCTGGGAGAAAGAAGATTCTGGATCCTGGACAAGAGGGTGGGGAACAAGCAACAGATGTCTGGACTGTGCAGACTAGGGTGGGGGTCCGGAAGCACTTGCAAATAGCTCTTGAATGGGAATGCAAATAACAGGCCCAGCTGAGGTTGGCGAGGGCTTTCTACAGAAATACATATAAACAAACAAACAAACAAACCAATAAATAAGAAACAATAAGAAAAAACCCTTCCCTTCCTAACTGTGTTTTACTTGAAAAGGAGTCAGGTGGTGGTGGCACATGCCTTTAATCCCAGCACTCCGGAGGCAGAGGCAGGCGGATTTCTGAGTTCGAGGCCAGCCTGGTCTACAGAGTGAGTTCCAGGACAGCCAGGGCTATACAGAGAAACCCTGTCTCAGAAAAAAAAAAGGAAGGCAAACGGGAGGAGGGAGGGTAGACAGGGAAAGGGAGAAAGAGAGAGAGAGAGAAAGAGAGAGAGAGAGAGAAAAGAAGAAGAAGAGGAAGAAGAAGAAGAAGAAGAAGAAGAAGAAGAAGAAGAAGAAGAAGAAGAAGAAGAAGAAGAAGAAGAAGAAGAAGAAGAAGAAGAAGAAGGAGAAGAAGAAGAAGAAGAAGAAGAAGAACAGGGTCAGAACGAGAGAGGACGGGTGTTCTTGCACCTCCCCCCAGAACCATGTTTTATACTCATTTCAGGAAAGCTTTCTGTGCTACAAATGTGGGATAATTTGAGTCACTGTCTGGCCACAGGCTAATTTCATGGTCCATCAATCCACACAGTTTTTGTGACTCCTAGTTATGAGGCAGAATCCTTGCTTCTCACGGATAAGTAATATCTTTCCTTTAAGGCTTGCTGATACTTATATGGTATTGTGATGCACTCTCTAATTACAGTTTGGGCTTTGGAACTTCAGAAAGGAGTAGAGGAGGAGGAGACCTAGGGGTCAGGAGTGCAGGAAGAGTAAAAGGCTGGGAGGACATCTATCGTGCATTTCAAGAAACACAGAACCATAGGGTTGGTAAGATGGCAAACGGGCAAGGAAGGGGTTTGCTGCCAAGCCTGTCAGCATGAGTTCTAGCTCTGGGTCCCACCTGGTCACAGGAGAGACCTGACAACTTTCCCCAAGTTGTCCTCTGATCTCTACATGTCCGTCACTGTATGTGAACATTAGCATTCACACACACTGGAGCACACACACACACACACACACACACACGCACAAATAACTGTAATAAAACTAAACTCAAAAAAGTGAACTCCTTTACAGGAAGAACAATCATACACTGTCCCTGCCTTTTTGAATAAATACCAGAATCAACCTTGCTTCACTTAGACATCTAATACAGAAGTCCATGCAGATCTTATTTTATACAGACGCAGTCTAACTAGCACCTTCACACTAGACCCCAATGACCATCCTGTCTCCAGGTAAGCAGTTTGTAGGGCCCAGTTTGGCCTGATGTCCAAGGATGGTTGTGTTGGCAGCCGCATCCTCAGACCTCTTTCAGGTTTCAGGCTCAGCCTTCTTTGATGATGGCATGGTCAGGGGTCCTCTGCCCAGGAGGAGCCTAAGTCTGGATCAGGGCATGGCTTTTGCTACCCAGCGTTCTATCTGACCTCTTCCGATCTAAGTGTATAATACCCTATTTTAAGGAAAATATTGAACACAAAAATACAGAGAATATTAGACTCCTGGATTAGATAGTCAACTGTACCATGAGGTCCTCTCCAGTCTGTCCCAGAACCTATAAGCTTTTCTAAAGTCAATCCAGGTCTTATGGGAAGTCACCTGTCTTATTTCATATGGAAGCTGTAATGTGTCACAGTGTGTACCCTTTGGTCCACTCATCTTTACTTGCAAATTTTCATTACAATGAGTCATTGGTCTGGTTCAAGGCCTCTGGCTTTTGCTACTCTACCAATGCTGGATCCTCACTGATGTGTTTATAAAAAAGATAGAGAGAGAGGGAATATGTTCTATGGATGGGGTAGTGAGGTATAGGGGAAGGGGATGTCTCAGCTGGCACATGCCAAGGCGTCCCTTCCCCCTGAGGGACCAGACACAGGATGGTACAGTATAGAATAGAGTTTATTCAGGGCATGGGGTGGGGAGTTAAGAGAGTAATAGAGGCAGAGAAAGGCAGAGAGGGAAAGAGAGAGAGTAGAGAAGTAGAGGCCGGCCATGAGGGGGAAGGGAGTGGGGAAGGGTGTGGGGACAGGGACCAAGAGAGCAAGAGAGCAAGAAAAGGAGGAGGGGGCAAGCAGCCCCTTTTATAGTGAGTCAGGCCTACCTGGCTGTTGCCAGGTAGCTGTGGAGGTAGTGTTTAGACAGAATGCTAACACTGGGACTCCTCTCAGATACCCTGTTGTGGCCCTGTGTCATAGAGATCTTGATGGTTTGGATCTGTAGGAACAGCCCCTTCACAGTTCATAGATGCGGTTGATGTTGGTATGAGCCAACACAAACACCTGGATCTGGGACTGGGGTGGTAGCTGATTGGCCAGTCTGCCAGCTCTCCCATACCTATACCAGCTAGATGTATGGTCAGGGTCAGCTCTCCAACACTACCCTAGCGAGTTCACCCAGTGCCACAGCTGGCAACAGGCAGGGCCAGCTCTCCATCTCACCAGCCCCCACACAACCAGGGCCAGCTCTACTGTGATGCCCGGGTGAGGTGTCGGTCCCAATCTCTCAAGTGTGATAGCCGGTGAGAGACAAGGCCAGCTCTCCCACCTGTTCCAGGTGGTGGTGAAGGGCATTTCTCCCTCACCCATGCTACCTCACAGCAGACAACTGGCAGGACCAGACCTCCTGAAGCCGTGCCACCAGAGCCAGCCCAGGAGAGGGGAGAGGGCAGCTCCGCACAGTGCTCAGAAGGCAACATGGCCTCCCCTCAGGCAGCAGCCCAGATTGAAACATCTACACGGCCTTTGATGGCAATATGGACCTCAGATATCAACACAGACCCCAGTCTCGATAGGACTCTAGACCCAGACGTGGCCTCCAGCATCAGCAGAGCCTGGAGATCGTCATGGTCTGAGGTGGCAGCAGAGGCAGCAGAGGCCACTCAGATCAGATCTCCTCTAGCACAGCCTTCAGACACCCGCACGGTCTCAGGGGGCAGCCCAGACCATGAACATCCACATGGCCGTTGGGGTAACTCAGACCATGGACACTGACGCAGACCCCAGCTGCCGTAGGACCACAAGCCCACGTACAGTGCTTGATGCAGACAAAGCCAGTGCATCACCGTGGCCTCGGGTTGTTGAGTAGCCTCCCCGCATCTGCCTGCTCCGCGCCACTGTCGAGTCTCCACCTTGCTCCACAGTGTGCAATCCCCTCGGCTTCGCTTTCTCTCCCATCTCTCCGCAGTGTGCTCTATCTTTCCCATCTCTCCATCGCCTATTCACGTACCACAATAGCACCCACTAAGGGCACTTCTGTGTCTTTTCTTCCTGCTCCTCTGGGCCAGTGGATTGGGATAGATCTACATCCTTAAGTTTCTTAATTTCCAATAATCCAAACTCGTTTTTTAAAGGACTTTAAAGCTTTTCTAAACATATTTATTTGTGTGTCCTGGGGGTGGCACACATGCCTTGGTACAAGTGTGGAGGTCAGAGGATAACTTGTAGGAAACAGCTCTCTCCTTCTAACTTGGAGGTCATGGAGACTGATCTGAGACCCTCAGGCTGGATGGTACCTGTTGAGCTATCTTGAAGGTCTAATAATTTCTTATATATTGAAAGGCAGCCATTAACTTTGTAAAGCAAGGTAATATACCTTACCAAAACGTTACTCCCATGTTTTTGATCCTTGATCTCGTGCTGCCTAGGGCTTACAGCCACAGACTATATTCTTTTCTTTCTTTCTTTTTTTTTTTTTTTTTGGTTTTTTGAGACAGGGTTTCTCTGTATAGCCCTGGCTGTCCTGGAACTCACTCTGTAGACCAGGCTGGCCTCGAACTCAGAAATCTGCCTGCCTCTGCCTCCGGAGTGCTGGGATTAAAGGCGTGTGCCACCACGCCCGGTCACAGACTATATTCTTAAGCCAAGTAGAGTAAATCATATCCTTCTAAGGTCTTCTTACTATCTTAATATACAGCAATCTTTGTTCTTCCCAAATTGTTTTGAAATCTGAAAGTTACAAAAATTTGTTTTTCTTCATTAACTTCCTACTTGGTATTTTTCTTGTAAAATATTTACATGATTCCAAACTGAAAAAAAAACATAATCAGGTCTATTCAGAGAATTTTTTTTTCAACTTTGTGTTTCTCTGGGGTTTTTATTTCTAGGTTTATTTATGTTTTGTGCATAATACTGTTTTGCCATATGCGTATTTGTGCACCATGGGCAGACAGTGACCAAGGATGTCAGAGCAAGGGTGTCAGATCCCCTGGGACTGGAGCTAGGAAGGCTAGGAAGGATTGAGGCACCGTTTGTGTGCTGAGAACTGAACTGCTGTCCTCTCCTGGAGCAGAAAGTGCTCTTAAGCACTGAGCCATCTCTTCAGATCCTTTCTTAGTTTTCAACTTTTACAAATGTGAAGGGAGGAAGGAGCTCTCCCCATTTCATTTTCTCTGCAAAAGCCAGCACACCACAGACACTCTCTTATACCTTGGTCTCTGGCTAGCTACAGTCTCTGGACCTGAAACAGATGATACATTGTTCTGATAGAGCTGTTCCTTTGAACAGTTGTCTATCAATCCATGGTGTTGTGGTTCTATTACCCAACCAGCAGACTGCTGGCAAATATGTAAGCGCTTCTGAGTCTTCTGCTATTACAAATGGTCTCCGCATGGACAATCCTGTGTGCGCTTTGCCTTTTGGGTTTAAATTTATGTTTGTGATGGATTTCCCATGATGAGATTGCTAAGCCAAATAAAAGTTTCAGCAGAATGCTTTATATGTACTTTCATGTTGTTGATCCCTTGAAAAGCTGAGTTTATTGTGATCTGTACATAATTGTATCCCCCTCCCCCACCTCGAATAGTCAACCAGTTACTTCAGAAACTTTGTATTAGTCAGGATTCCCTAGATAAGAACAAAGATAAAGAAAGAGACTGAGCATGAATTTGCTCTGGAAACTCACCTAGAGTTGGTGTGGTGGGTCTGCAGCCTGGAGCTCTTTATGTCTGAGAATAAAGTAAGGCAGATCGGTTCTCAGCACACACATGGTGGCTCACAACCCTCCCTAGCTCCAGTTCCAGGGGATCTGACACCCTTGGTCCTGACATCTTTGCTCTAGAAGAGAGAGTAAAGTCATCCTTCCCCTGCCTTTTTGTTCAATGTGAGCCCTGTCAGCCATGTTGGTGAGGATACCTTCTTCACTCAGCTCAGTAATATGCTTTTACACACACACACACACACACACACACACACACACACGAGAGAGAGAGAGAGAGAGAGAGAGAGAGAGAGAATCAGGAATGGAGAGACAGAGAGAGAGTGTGTGTGTGTTATCAGGTTTGGGTATCCTTTAATACACACAGTGCTGCTTAGGGCAACCACATCCTATCCCCTAGGAATTCCTCATAGCCTAACTCAGTTAGAAACCTCAGTTTAATGAGGGACTTCATTAGATACTTTCAATGTCTGAAAAAATCATTAGCCTGCCCAGGTCTGGTCCAACATCATCAACATCACCTTGAACTCTTTTTCAAAGTCTTCGGCTTTGCCTGTGGAAATGCTGATTTGCTCGGCATGAGTGAGACCTAAATTTCCACAGCTTTAAGGCCTCCGACGCTCACACAGACTAAGGAACCAATTTATAAAATGTTTTGCAGAAATTCCCAGAGCATGTGTACATCAAATATGTGACTAGTTGTTCAGTTGGACCCAGGGAACTTCCTCCTTGAACATGACAAGGGCAGAAGAACCCTTGAGGCACTTGAAACTGATGCCTTTGATGATAAAGAAGCTTTCAAAGTGGCATCGTTCATAGCTAAATCCAGGAGCAAGGGTTAAACTTAAACCTCAAAATCGGTCCATCCTATTCCAGACATAGTCTTCCTCTGATTTTGTTTCTACAAATACACAAAAGTATCTTTATCATTAAACAGAGCCCTAGATGTTAGACCACCTAGTAGGGGTGGGCTGATGTTGGGGAACGGTAGGAACCCCACTCTCATGTTAAGCCTGTGTGCAGAGGATTGAATGAGAGAAGCCCCACATAGGGCGCAGTGGTTTATCGTCCCCATCCCTCACCACTGATGGCACGGCTTTGGAAGGTTTAGAAGGTGTGGTCGTGCCGAAGTGAGTATGTCACGTAGGGTAGGCTTCCAGTTTGCTGTCTTGCTGGAGACTCAAAGAGTGAGCTCTTACTTTCTTGTTCTGGCTGCCACGCATGCTAACTGTGATGGACCTTTTGAGGGTTGTAAGGCAAGGTAAACTCCTTCCTTCAGCTGCCTTGGTCAGGGTGTTAACAAAACAGAAGAGTAACTAATACCTCCCTCTAGTTGGAGAAAAGTAAATATTTCACAGCTACTTTCCCCCTTCCTTCTGTATTTCAGATATATAATCTTCTAAGCTCTAAATGCAAAATATGAAAATGGTCAAAATTTCTACATATAAAGGGGTGGTCACTCCATAGTGGTACATACGAGGTCAATCCCCAGCACGGGCACACTGTCACAGGCATACAGTCACAAGCACACAGCACAGGCTCACAGTCACAGACTCACAGTCACAGGCACACAACACAGGCACATAGTCACAGGCACACTGTCACAGGCACACAGTCACAGGCACACAGCACAGGCACACAGCACAGGCTCACAGTCACAGACTCACAGTCACAGGCACACAACACAGGCACACTGTCACAGGCACACAGTCACAGGCACACAGCACAGGCACACAGTCACAGGCATACAGTCACAGGCACACAGTCACAGGCACATAGTGACAGATACACAGTCATGGGCTCACAGTCACGGGCACACAGTACAGGCACACAGTCACAGGCACACAGTCACAGGCACACAATCACAGGTACATAGTCACAGATACACAGTCATGGGCTCACAGTCACGGGCACACAGTACAGGCACACAGTCACAGGCACACAGTCACAGGCACACAATCACAGGTACACAATCACAGGCACACAGTCACAGGTACACAATCACAGGCACACAGTCACAGGTACACAATCACAGGCACACA